>JAATLQ010038580.1:0-24803 GCA_013421005.1 Heliconius erato x Heliconius himera | reverse complement strand
TACCCACGTTTCGCTGACATATAACAGAGTCGGTACCAAAACTGCATTGTGTACGGCCAAACGCGCAGCTGTGCTGACGTTTCGCCGTCTCATCAATGCAGCTAAGGCTCCGTTAACCTTGTTACGGGCAGCAATACGCCTTTCCACATCCATCTCGTATCTTCCATCTCTATTGAACATACTTCCCAAGTATACCACTTCATTCACTTGTTCTAATATCATACTATTTACACTGATCTTGCATTCCGTCCTTTCTTCATCTCTTTCAAAAATCAGAACCTTTGTCTTATTCACATTCTTATTCACAATGATGATTCTGACTCCAAGAAATGGAATATTTAATATCTCCATTTCCTCGCCCTGGTAACGAGGTAACGCAGCGTTGAGTTTCGCGAAACTATATAAAAAAAAACATGTTATAGTGCAAACAAACAAAAACACAATATATAATAGAAAATAAGCATACAGCGCAAGAAATATAAGAAAACAATAGATAGATAATAGAAAAGAAGCAAAATTCTAAAGCCGTAGACCAATAGTATAAGACAATTTTTAGTTCGCCGATGCGTGACAATTCGGCTTATATTATGTACAATGTAAGAAATCTACAAATTGGCCGTATTACGGATTTGTTACGTCCAATATTGCTGGTGATTTAGTTCGTAGCTTTTTCGATGATTTGAACTGAATTATGGCGGTTATAAAGATGATTAATGGTAAATTAAGTGTTGTTTCGTTTTAGAAATTTCACTTTTGTGTTTCTAGATGAGATTTAAGTAAGTAACGGTTTTTTTTTCAGCTTCACGCTGTATCCCGCAGATAGCAGGATAGCCCAGTGTTAAAGAATGCCGTTCCCCATTTTTCCGCCGAATTCAGGATGCATTGAGGGTCGAGTGTCGGATCTCAATGCCGCTCTTTGCACCGACACTAAAGCGAAGAAATAAAAGTATTAAATATTTAATTTCCTCGGATGGGAATCGAAACTACAACTGGCGGCGTATGCTTGTGCCCCTGCGCCAACTGGTCTCTAACGATTATTTTATAATAAACTTGTTTGTGTTTTAATAATCAATAACTTTAAAGTCAATAATAATATTAATTTAGACGTTCTAATTATATTTTTTTTATTATAATAAAGCTGGGATTCTTAAATAGTCATCCTAGTATAAATTATAATTGGTTATTTTTTTATCTGTATCAATCGAAGACTGACCTTCGAAAAATAAATAAATTATGAGGCATTACTACATAATAATATTAGCATCGACATTTACCACTTTTAAATGTTACTCTTGAAAAACCCATACACATATCTAGATTGTGAATGAATTATTAGTTATTAATATTTTAATTTCTTTGCTTTGTTAACAAGATAAAGCGCGACGTTAAGCTCCGCCACTCAACACGCAATGCCTTGAAAATTCGGCGAAAAGTGCGGAACACTTGTCTCCCTCTGCCTACTCTGCTATATACAGGATACAGAGTGAAGCTGAAGAAAATAAAACATATAAATAATGCATTACTCTATTCAACTTAATCTGACATAAAATAATTTTATCCACATTTCAAACGATCATTATTTCTCGTGGATAAGACAATATTATATTTTAGTATTTCTACATAAAAACCACCATATCAATTTCTTAGTACAGCGTGTCCATTATATTTTTTATTATCGGTCCCTTAATTTAAAATGTTTGAGGCGAAAGTCCAGGGTGCCTGGGGTCAACAACCTGACAGCCTGACAACCTGTTCACCAATACTGTATCCAGTTTTATAAAATTCAATAAATTACATTGAATTAAGTTAAGATTATTCAGGAGCCGGTTTGTTATATGTTTTTGATTTATCTCCTGTTGAGATGTAAAGTGTTTTTATGTGAGTGAGTTTTATGTTGTCAAATGTTTTAAAACATAAAATAAGTTTATTTTTGCGTAGTACATAAATTAATTATATGGTAGGCATAGAAAAGCTAATAAAAATGTAATGTGTAAAAGTAGCGAAACCAAAACCATATTAATACATACTTTAAATATAAATACAATATATTATTATCAGTGAATACTAATTTTGAACCTAAAACCATTTCATATAGTCCAATCCAGGGTAGTCAAGGGTAGTGACTCAGCTTACTGTGTTACAATGGATTCATTCATGTATGTGTACAGAGAAAAGTTGATCCTACCTATAAGTGCATTCATTGAGGCCACCGTGTCGCAGCGGTACAGTGTTTTACTGCATATGTGATTGTAGTTGGTTCAATTCCACCTCGAGGATATGAATTATTTTCCTTTTTAGGTAGCAAGACAGCGTTAAGTTCCTCCACTCAACTCATAACGTCTCGAAAATTAGCCAGAAAATGGTGAACAGAGTGTCATAACACTAGATTCCTTCAATTCCATATCATTCCTACATTGTTGTATGTGCGATATAGCGTGAAGCTTTATAAGACAAAGAGAAAAAAAAACATTTATTATGAAAAAAGAGTAGGTAGGTGCTTACAGGACCAAGCAAAGGGCGCAGTGTCCGGAATATGGCATTTAGAAAATTACAATAGTAAAAAGGTGCGGTGGAAACAAAATTTCGACAATCCCACGCTTGATGGACCGAGACGAGTGAAATTTTTTGTGACATCACGAACCTACATATGATGGATTTGTATCTCTCAATTCAATCTTTTTTTATAGATTTAATACAATAAGAGCTGAACATAAATTAGCTAGATCATATATAAATAACGTGGTGTTGAGTTACGCCACCACACGCAGCGTCTCAAATTCGTATTGTTTTATCATTGGGATTTCTCCACCTATTCTGCTATATGAGCATAAAAATCTAATAGTTACCAAAAGATCCCAACGCCACACGTTTTGTAGACAAAGCTTTTATATACTTACTATATAAATATCTTCTCAATGGATATTGAACTCACAACTAACTCTAATAGATCAGTAATAATGAAGCAAACGGATTTAGAAACAAATTATATTATTTTTACTAAAATTTTGACGCATTTGACGCAAAATAAATTCTAAAAACATTGTAGAAAAAACTGTAACTAAGTACTTCTTATTTCGGCGTATTATATTAAGAAGGCTGTATAAGCAACTGTTCAATTTTAATAGGCAAAAGCCGAGTCCAAGTAAATCCAATAGTAATAAATTACTTACAAATCCTCATACTTGGAAGGAACTTAAACCCTACAATAAATCCCAGTCAGAGTGGATTGTGGATTATTTTAAGTTATTCTATTGTCGTATTAATGCAGGTTATACATAAAGTATTTCTGTTGTAAGTGACGTTTGAGACTAAAGCAAATTGTGCTATTTACTAGGGTTGCTACGATTATAATAAATTTTTCAATTTATATAATTTAAAAAGTTTTTCCTTTGCATTTTTTAGTTTATTTTTGATTTTTTTATGTTATATTTGAAGAAAAAAAATGTATGATGTCTTTATTTCCAGATTCGTTAAAAGTGCTTACACTCAATGATTAACTTACTGTGTTCGAATATTTTTTTCAAATAATAATTTCTTTTACTTCCCAAAAAAGTCTAAAAACCGTACGTCCAAGATATAAAAAGATTATTTTAACCTTGTAAATGACATAACGGTATCGTAAAAACCAATTTTATTTATAAACTAATGGAAAATTCCATGTAAACACTTAAATTTGCAAATCATTTAGGTTCTGTCCTTGATTCCTGCTGAACAGGTTTCCAGACATTGCTTTTAGCTGTAAAAGCATAAATATGCCTCCCAAGATGCAAGTGATAATTGAATACGGACCTGCTTATATTTATTGATGGCTTAACAAGTTATGATTAACTTGAACTTAGGAGTTAAATAGGATATTTTATGGTTTTGTTTTGTAGAAAATGTTATTTATTGTTAGAAATTATTAGTGTTATGATGGAAAAGACAATATTAAAACTCCTTTTTGTATACGAAGTTACTGAGATTGTTATTATTTTTTTAGGTTCACACTGTTTCCTGCAAATAGGAGGAATTCGAATTTTAGAATCATTGCATGTCGATTGGCGGAGTCTAACGCTGCACTTTACTAAACTCGATTTACTTTACGTTACTAAATAAAAAATGGGAAATCAAAATATTTTCTCCTTTAGAATACAATGCTTAAATACTTGAAGTCCTCTAGTAATGTTGATAAACCTATTTACACAAAGGTTGTTGACATGCAGAGCCTCGCGCGGCTATATTATGCGACGTCTTGATTGTAAGTAGTGCTCGCTATATTTAGAACATGCAATGAGTAAATTATGATGATTTTCATATGTGAAGTATAAATAAAATTAGTTTTAAATAGCGTTGTGAGAATTTCTAAAAGGGGATAGTTAAAACTTATTCTTTTATAAAATTTGTTGTTTGGGAGATATTAGTCGCTTTTTTGAGAACCGTCATCTAATATTATTGCATTTTATCTTAAATGGAGAGCAGAGTATCGTAACATTAGGAATAAGATGTGTTATAATAAATAGAATTGTTGAATATTAATTATACATAACATAAGGGAACTGCCTTTTTTAAACAGAAGGAACTCGTATGATTTCATAATCCATAAACCACACACATATACCTATAATATTATTATAATTAATAATTATATATATGTAATTTATAAAAACAATATTTTATTAATAACATTTAATACCGCATCCACATTTTTTATCATCATCGCAAGTAAAAAATAAAAAGGGCGGTGACGCGTATCCTTCGACTTTTTCTCGTTACTTTTTAGTTCCCATCGAAACCTTACACGTTGTTGGGCGGAGCGAGACGGTTGTAAATGATTAACCTTTAAATGTTATCTTGGAAATTTTATAAAGCAGTAATTTTATAATGCAGTATATATTTATTTAACGTGTGATTGGGGGTTTGATCCCTACTCGGGGAATGAATTATTATTTATTAATATTTTAATTTCCTTGCTCTGGCACCAAGGCAAACACCCAGTATTGAGTTTCGCCACTCAACACGCAACGTCTCGAAAAAATCGGTGGAAAGGGGGGAACGGAGTGTCTTGACACTAAGTTACCTGTCTGCTGTATACAGAATGGAGATAATTTATTTTTTTTAATTTATATTTATTTATATATAATTCGTAGGCATATGTAGGACGTAGGACGAACGTATCCATGTATATAGATAGAACGTTCGTTACTACTACTTTCGTAGGTTTCTTCTGGAGTGTAGGGGTGGAAGTAAGACAGGATTGCTCGCAATTCTGATGCGAATGTGAAAAACTAGAATATTATAGTTTACGTAAAAGAACTTGCGGACGGCTACTAGTTGTATATGAATTGTATATAAAAAAAATAATTGAAATTGTGAAATTAAATATTACATTTAATACAAGCCATTTGCAAAATTATTTTAATATAATATATCTTTTAAGTTTCTCATCTATACAAATAACCATAATACCAGGTTGCATTGAGTTTGATCAAATACATATAAGATTAATAATTTAACAACAACATTTTACGTACTGATGTATGTATATGTAAGTATAGGCTGTCATTTTGCCTCACTTTGAACTATATAAACTTAATCTAGATTCTAAGCTTTTTCTAAGTAATATGCATATTGACAAGCGACCATTAAGAAGGCAATCATGATTATTATACAGTGTGTTCCATTTTTGTCATGTCAAGTAAAGGAGGTCTTGTTACGATACCTGTTCAAGTAACGGTTTCGTTCAAGATAAAATATTAAGATTGGATAGCGTTTTGATCAAAATAAACTATTGTAAGTTTAATATCTATGGACGATAAATAATATTACAATTAGGGCAGCATCGTTATAGACAAAAGCCTACTAGTATAAATATAAGGAATTTTGTTCTTTGTGATGTTTAAATTAGTGTTATACATTTATGGAAATTTTGCCACCCACCAGAGCGAAGAAATGGAAATATAAATTTAAGTAAATATTCTATCTCCTCGAGTGGGGATCGAACCCACAACCAATCGGTTTTACAGTCACACCTTGTGCCGCTGCGCCACGACTGGCCTCTAACATAAACAATAAATAATATATGAACGGAGAAAAAAAAACAAAAAAAATATTCCCCTAATACCCTAACATGGTATTGAATATAGTTTTAACAGTGCATATCTTAATTATGTCATATCCAAAAGATTTCACTTTGAGTGTTTTTCCACCTTTTTTAAAGGCATCACGTATTAGATGGCGGAACAAAACGCGGCATTTAAATTCCAATTGGCTAAATAGTAAAATAGTAAAACAAAAATTTCACCAAACATAAAAATACGTAAACCGCGAACTGAAAGCAACGCTCCACATTCATAAAACTAGACTGATAACATCTTAGATGGTTTTTTTTTTATTTTTTTCATAAGTATATTCAAATCGCCGTATAACACTTTCCACTGTGCTAAAGTGACCTCATGCACGTCTCGCAAGTTTTCAAGCCTTTTTAATAGAATAACTATAGATATATAAATAAAAAAACAAACAAATAGCTTTATTCGTTTGTTATATTATTGTAAATTTTAAAAAATAATACCATTTTTTAATAAATATTTGGTAAATGTTTTCGCCAATTATTTTGATTTCTTTTTTCTTCATACAAAATTGTTTAGGTTTACCATTAAAAAAAAACAATAATTTAATAATATTTTTAACAGACCATTAAATCTACTCGTACTATAAAGTTATAACTAAGACTGAATACAGCAGAAAAAAAACTTTCTACATTCATAATAATATTCTGAGAATTAAGATTTAAGAAACAATTTTGCATAAAAAAGTGAAAATATAATACAACATTAAATTTTACATACTTTCAAAACTATTTCGCTCAAAATATTTCTATATTAGCAGCATTTCATACATAAATCATCTGTACAGTCTTAAATAATTATTTCCGATAATGAAATTGAATCTATAGCCAACGGAGCGTGTCTCGGAGACAGGTAGTGAAAATGATTGGAAGTAGGACAAATGCTTGGCAGTTTATGTTAAATGCGCGTGCTACAAACTTAAGCCTACATCTCTAGATATATGCATTTGCATTTACGTATTGTTATAATGATAATGATAATTACTAATAATGATGATAACGACGATCTCTGGTGCTAATTGAATGTCTCATTCATTATGTTCCTTGACGACCTTGACGTTTCAACTTTTGTATGTTAAATAAGTTCATGTTTTTTTGAAATAAAGTTTTCAAGAAATTGGCAGCAAGTTGTAAATAAATTGTTATTTACCTTTAACATGCTGAGAATATAAATACCTAATTATAAATATAATTATGATTAATTCACAACGAAGGTATTTAGAAAATAAAATTTACATAAAAATACGCAATAAAAAAATAATTCTTAGACTTACCAAAATTAATAAGACATCCGATCTAAAATAAACACTTAAACAATGACACTTCACTAACGGGACACTCTATATATGAGAAAAAAACGTTAAATTTAAACCGACCAATGGTGCGAGAGGCACTACGCGTGCGTCATCCACGAGTGACAGTGGCAGACTGGCTTTAAAGTGATAAATTCATAAAATCCCCACACGATCTCACAATTCTACAATCAATAACCAACCTTGATACAACGTGAGAATAGTCAATTATATAAAACAGAACACAGTGTCTTAGACCATTTGAACAAGAAATAACTAAAAGTCGCCTTCACATGCGCACGAGTCGACTTTTTTGCGTGTTTTTTTCTTATTTTGTCTTGTGATCGGCAATTTTTAATTTTGAGCCGAAACGACCTATTGCTAAAGGTAAATTTCGTTAATCTGAACTGTATTCCAACGAACATAAGTTTATCTGATACCTGTACCTGTCATTCCAGTGCAATGTGGTACAGCAGAGGTGGATCAGTCTTTAATGGCTTCTTTTAAAATATTTTGCAATACATAATTATAGGTATTTAAATATAATAATAAAATTAAAGCATTAGTTAATCAGTTCATGACGATATGTAATAGTCATATACAAATATTACCTAATTTATTAAACGATATAAGAAGCTTCTGTGGTAATATCAAAACTCAAAACGGTTGAATTCGACCTAAATGTAACAGAAGTTGTTGATTTCAGTTCAGTTTGGTCATCAATTAACCGTTTATTGAGAAATTTGATATTAATAAAATGTGTAATAAATGTGTAACTGTGTTAAGAAATTTATATATATATATATATGTATGTTGTTTACACAACAAGTTGATAATGTGCTCGTATTATATCCAAAGACATTATATTAATTATTTTATTAAGTGATATATCACCTCATTTTCAAGCTTGATTAGGTTTTTTACTGTAATAATGTTAAGTTATAACAAAATGAATCTATATGTTTAACATAATATTTACAAACATGGTGATTAAGTAATATTCAATATTAAGTTAATGAATATATGGACACAAAAAATATGAATGTTTAATATAATAATTTAGAATTTGTTGATCGTTTCAATGATTGATCTATACCTAACTCTTGCGCAAAAAAATATATTTAATATTTTTTTCACCATTCTTTCATCTTCTCAAAATGCCCAAACCAGTTAAGCACATTCTTCTTTATTCCTACTGTAACCTTCTCGCTAGTACCTCCCACCCTGTGTCCGCATATCACACGAAGAGGTCATAATTCCACAGCATCCATCTTTCTTTCATTCTTCCTCTCTAACATCTCAAATTATCAAACAATAAATTCATAATAATATGCTATATGAATTCATTAATAATAATAAATTATTTCCAATAAAAGAAAAAATACGCTTAAGAGTCAACTTTAAATCGTAAACGGAATACTAAAAAGGAAATACCGCGGGTATTTTATCGCATACCTATACCTAAATGAAAAACCATAAAATTATCAATAAAACAAAAAAGCTTGCCTACACTCAAGAACAAGATAACCCCACTGCATGGATGAATTCAAACGCAATGATGTCATGACACCTCAATAATGAATACTTGGGTTTCTACTACATTACTTTACTACTATAGATATTTATATAGTTGTTATAAAATAAAACAGTAATGTATACTGAATATATTGAAAATATCTAGTTTTAGACACTTTTGACATTAGGAGCAACGAACTTTGACCGTTGATTTTGAATTACTGTCGATGGAAGACCACAAACTGGTTGACCATTTTATGTTCGTATGGGTACTGTACCTAACTTTAAATAACTAAGTCGTGGTCTATTACTCTAGATTTTACGCTATTCTTTACGTAATATTTTGATGTTGATTTGAACCCGTTGCCTACTTCATACTATTTCAAAGTGATTTAAACATTCCCATAAAGCTCTTAGGCGTAAGATGCCATAAAAGGTGACAATCGTATAACTATTTTAACATTTGCAATAATAACCTACCTATAGATTAATTGGCTAAAATTTTAAGAATACATCGTATTTTAGTTCAATGATAAATACCCAGTTCAATGTTCAAAGTTCTGCATGCTATACATTAATACGTGGTTTTATTTATATTTTTCCATACTAAATGAATACAGTATTACTTTTATAAAACTTATAAACTGTATTCGGTCTTGGATGGTTTTCAAGAAGGGCGAATTCAAATCTCGCTACGCCTAAGTTTTTATACGATTTTTACAAATGTATCTTACTTTCCTAAGTGTGACACTTTAAACACAGGCAATTTTCACGTAAATCCAAAACTGGTCAAGCAAAATAGCTAATGTTACATGAAATAGAAATGTCTAATCAATGTTGTATAATTTCGCCATATTGTCGCAACTCAACGCCGCGTTTAGCCTCGTTAGCAGAGCCAACAAATGAAAACATTAAATATTTAATTTCCTCCAGTTGGAAACGAGCCCACAACTTCTCGAAGTACACTCGCACACTTGTGCCCCTCCGCCATGACTGCCAAAGTACCGAATGTTTCTGGAATAGAAACGTCTAATCAATTTACCGTTTTTTTTTTCTTAAAATATAATTTACAATATTAATAAATATAATATTAAAATAAATAATATAGTAACATCGGTGTCAAACCGTTTACGCCCGTAGTAAAAATGAGGTGACAGTTAGTTAAACTACAGCGTTTAAGTTTAATTGCACACGGCACACGTATTAAGTTTTGAGGCGGACCGTTACAACATGCTCTTAAGTGAGGCAGGAATCGATAAACTATTAATATTTGTTAATTATTTTGTTTACACTGCGGTATTATTTGTCGAAGAAACCGGTATTGTCACCCAGTAAGTCAGTGTTTACAGGTAACTTTATAAAAGAAGGTTTCGACTCTTCAAAACAAGAAAGTACCCTCAAAAAACCGTCTTAGTATTTTTAGGATTTAAACTGGTATGGCTACTTTAGTAGGCACGTATTAAAATCACATGACTGATTCTCTTTAAAAATAAAGCAATCACATGACTGATTCTCTTTAAAAATAAAGCAATCACCTTTTAAGATCCAAATTGACATCAAATCTTCGAAAAGCTTTATGGAAGTTGATTGGCATATTTACCGTTCCTCTCATGTAAGGGAAATGCTTCTAAAAATCACAGTGATACTTATCTAAAAACAGAAAAATGTAATTTTAGCACCAGGAGCTTTTTCTCTCTTCGTCACAAATATCGACTTGTTATTACAAATGTATTCCCTGTGTATTTAAACTCTAAGGAAGCGGATCTAGTAAAGTCAAAATCTTACGATTTATAAACAAAAATAATTATCAAAAAGAGACTTCCCTGTTTGTCTTTTCTTAACTTCGCACGGTATCCCGCATATAAAATAGGAACCAGAACTTAGCGTTTCCCACTTAACGCCTAATTTCTGAGACATTGCGTATTGATTGACGAAATTCAACATTCACCATAGTGGATGCATAAAACATAATTTATTCCCATAGTGGGAATAGAACTTACAACTGTCGCGTTTACAGTCAGACGCTGTGCCGCTTCACCACGATAACCTCAATTATCTATGAGGAAAAATATAGAAAAATCAAAGAGAAAGGTATTTTCATATGACCAATCTTGATTTTGGCGATATTCTCAAAACATTTTGTATGTTGCCGGACAACCGGACAGTGGAGGTCGTCAGTCGACATTCCAAACCGCTTATTTTTAGGCATTTGTTGTAATATACAACCTTGCCTTTGCGTTTAAGTTTTACGTATTTAATTTTGTTAAATATTAAAATGATTGTATTGTTCATAGAAATATCGTCTTATAATACATCTACATTCATTTATATTTTATTTTAAAGTACGCCAATTTAAAGAAAAACACAAAATCCAAATTCAAATAGTTTAAAATCAACATTCCAAATTTTAAATATGAATAAAACAATATTTGAAATAGGTCCAAAGGACTATTAATTAAAAACCTTGTAATGGGATTATTTACATATTTTTTGTTTAGATTAGTTACTGGTATTATATAGACTTTAGACTTCAGGATCGTTAGACCTCAGGTTGCCAATCATCTTTTATATCGTTAATTCAATTAATTTTTGATTTTTTTGTATTGTTTTTACTTCAAAAGTAGGTACACTGTGTTAAAAAAAACACATTTTAGGTTAAAAAAATATTGTAAACACTCCATTGTTGCACTTCGTTTGTCTGATTAACCAAATACTTCATTATATTTATTTTCAGCTTTACAGGTTATCCTGCATAGTAGGTGTAATCAGTAAAAAAAATTAAGAGCACTCAATTTTAGCCTGAATTACAAAAATTGCGCGTTGATTTAAACTCGCCACCGCATTTTGCCTTTCCAAACAGTCAAAATGGTAATAAATTGACTCTCTTGAAGAGAAATTGAACTCACAATCGTACAGTTTATACATATTTATATGGGATAGTCCACAACTTACATCTACATATATGTGTAACTGCGTATCGCTAACTACAGTAGTAGTTATTATATATATTAGAGAAAATAAAAACATAAGCAATATTACATTGACTAAACATTTATTGAATGACTAGAAGAATATAATTTTATAATATCAGTGGAAATTCAAACATAATAAATACATTATTACTAATAAGCTTATCACTAACATGACTAGATTGTTAATACACGTACTTAAAGCTAAAACTAAAGTACTTTCTTTGATAGAATTATTTTGTTTCAGGTACAACAACAATATTATAAATTTTAATAAGTACATATTTCTTTCCTTATTCTCCTTCAAGTAATTTAAGGGAATAATATAAATGCACTAAATTGAATAGATAAATTGTATCACTTTTACTTACTTTAGGTTACCACAGAGAGAAAATAAAAATATTAAATATTTCGTTTCTTGGAGTGGGAGTCGAACCCACAACCTGTGGCGTTCGCAGTCGCAGCTTTGTCCCCTTACGCCGCGACTGGCCGGAAATCAAATATAATTTACCGAAGTCTAAATCGAATCTGCTACCAAAAATGTACTTTTAAGCCAACAATCCAAGAAAGGTAAACAATAATCTACGAATACATAACTTTAGGAACTATATATACTATAATAAAAAAGTGTTCTACGTTAAATAACAACATTAAATGTTTTTTAACGAATAAATACATACATTTCTACCAAAAATCTCTTAATTATATGTTATTATATTAGATTTTAATTAAATCATAAATACGATACTAATCCCATCTTATTTACCTTGTTAGAAAAATTATTTGCGTTTTAAGTATGGAAAAGCAGGAATTAAAAAAAAAGGAAAATATGAACGACCATAGAATAGTTGTGTGAAATATAAATGCAAATGAATGTGTTGACCAATTGACTATTGAAATTCCTATAATAGATAAATGTACTAAAAACCTACGTGTTTTCTATATTTAAATCCATTTATTCAAGCCGTTTACTTTTGTATTTTATTTTCAATATGTGAAGAATCTAATAATTTATTTTGTTTGTATATTTTAATACTTTTAATGCATTTAATTTCATTTGATAAAATATGTATATTCTGCATATATTATGAAAAAAGAAAAAATGTACGAACAAAACTTATAAATTATTACATATTAATATAGACACGACTTTATATCTCCTACTACTATTATACTACAATTACATTAATTTAGAATAAACTTTATTCGTCACAGTACATATATTTATATACCATGATAAAAAAATCGAATAAATAAATAACATTTCTTTTACATTTACAAAGTAACAAAGATAGATTTACAAAACTATTCTTTTTAAAATATTATAGCGTTCTAACAACACACTTATGAAAAAAATTACGTAAATAATAATCTCTTAGGCCCGTGTGTATAGACGGCTCTCAAGTCTGAGATTGATCTTGAGATTCCGTTTTCATTTATAAATTATATTCTATGAATGAAAACGCTTAGCTGTTGGATCAAAAACTGAATGCAGAAGACAGTATTCGAGATACCGCACATTGTGAGGTTCCTCTCTCAGAAACCCCTAGGCCATTGTTATATTGTTTAATGTACTTTTATATTCATTTATATTTAAAAAATTTAAATTTAATCTTCTTTGATATATTGTGATCTTTTAAAAATATCTAACGTGAAAAAGCATTGTTTAGCGCTGCAATTACTTATATAAATACAAGAATTAAATATAGGTGATTATTTTCTCAGGAATATTTATCTAATTCCATTGTATTCGTGAGTTGTATTCGTGTATTCGTGATATATATTTTATACTGCTTTTCAGTATAGCACGGTCAACGAGCCGCCCTGAAGTCAGCGTAATTTTCTAAACGAGTGAACAATGCGTTAAATAGTAGAAAATTTAACTTGACGGCGGCCACGACTCGCTGGAGGTACTGTACGGGATTCTCTTTCGTATCTTAAGCTGTCTTTCGGGTGAGGAACCAAGTTTGCATCGGCTCTGCTTTCCCTTTCATAGAGACATGGCCACGATAAGTGAGTTCAAATTGTTCATCGTAATTGTCCTCTCGCATGAGATAACTGAAAATATAACAAATTTTGTAATTACCAGGATATTTTTATATGATATATAAATACGTTTTTTAAGGCTAGTGTCGGACAAGAAAGTAGTAGCTTCAAGATCCACGATCACAGAGGAATATCAAGAAAAAGTTTCCAAGGGTGCCTTAGCTGCATTGACAATACGGCGAAACGTATTATCAATGCAGATAAGGCACTCTTGGTGGTGGTCGCTCTGATAAGGAGGCAATGAGCGCCTCCAGAATTCAGCTGAAAGTGGAGAAAGGAAGTGTCTTAATGAACAAGAACAGTGTTTTTTCGTTCTTGTCTCTAGGTTTCCAGGTTTCGTCTGCTTACCCTGCTATGTGCGGGCTACGGCGTGAAACTAAAAAATATATATTAAGTGATAATAAGTTCTTTGATTTTCACGATTATTACACATTTTAAATGAAACTATTTTAACACTTTGCAGTAGTCCGTGGTCACGGTCTATCCGTGACGAAGTGTTCGAAACGTCGGGTTTCCAAAACTGTATAATACCAAATATACGCGATTAATCAGGTTAAAATAGTTTCATTTAAAATATATATTAAGTGTCCTGTTATCATTGATTGTATAAACAAATTTGTTTTTTTTGTTTTAATAAAATTATTTAATAAATATCAAACTTTTATAATGATTATACATAACATATTTTAGCTTAAGCATATTAAAATTTTATCTATGAATTATACAACATATGTTCATATTTGGGGTGAAATGTAATTTCCGTTCTCTCTAAACCAAGGGTTCCCAACCTTTTCTTGATCAAGGACCACTTTTATATCATTCTTGGTAGCACGGGCCATATATATGCATGTACGGACCATATATATGTATGCATGTGGGTATAATAAAAATTAACTGTGTGTGTGTTCGCGGACCATATTTAGGCACCTGCGGATCACTGGTTGGGAACCAGTGCTCTAAGCAATAACAATAGGTACAAGTTACATAAAACTATGAAATATAAAAACCGACAAAACGCTATTTCGTATACGGCTTCCCAAGTAACCAAAGTAAAGCAGATTAAATAGCACTTATACGTATTCTCGCATTATCAAGGGTCGTATAGTGATTTACTTTCTATTACTAGACTAGCCGTTGACTTAAGAACAACTATTGAAAAAAAATTGCAGATATTAAAAAAAAAAACAACTTTTTGATTAAATAAACTGACACATTTTTCAATGTCAACATGTCTAGTAATAATAAAATTTTAAAGTTATAAAAATATCTTTTTTTTTAATATTTTTTCTTGGTGTTAATTTTTTTTGTGAATCATGGATTCGTTCATGGAGTTCTATTTCGACGAAGTGTTTTGTAATATACAACGTGACGGTTTAAACGAAAGGTTCAAACGGCGGGAACTTGTGGAATACTTTAATACAGTAATTGCTGGATGTGCGAAAGGTATATAATAAAATACTTAGCAAATTATAATTTTGAGAGAGTTCCTAGCTTTAGTATTAGACATAGCGAGGCTAGAACTCGAAAATTGGGCGGTAAGAGGAGAATGGAATGTGTTAACGCTAGGTTCGCTCTGCCTACGGTGCTGCCGGAAAAAACCGTGAAGTTACAAATTATAATGGAGAAAGTTTCTGTTTGTGATTTTATGATTTAAAATTAAAAATGAAAAATTATTGAAGTAATGTAAATTAGTATAAATTATATTTACTAAAATAAATATGATTGTTTTTTATAGGTACTTTTATGGATTAAGTCATCATGTTTTAATAATATTATTTTATAAATAGTAAATATTAAATGTTACAAATTTTTTTACTCAAAAATTTTAACTATAACACACAATTAATTATAATTATAGATAATCTTAACTATTAACTATTATACATTGTAGTCAGAGAGAACGGAGCGCCAACGCTACGGTCTCTACATACCTCTGTCGCCTCGTCCACTGTCATCAACCTCTTCATACATGCCCTCCGGGGGTCCTTATGCTTTTGACGTGACCCTCCTCCAATATCTTTAATACTGTGTTTTCGAAGGTCAACCGAGGTCTTCCCCTATCTCTCTTACCAAATCAATTACCTAATTTTATATTTTTTTTTAACAGGCAGAGGTAACCTAGTGTTAAGACACTCCATTTCCCACTTTCCGCCGAATTTTGGAGGCATTGCGTGTTGAGTGGCGGAACTCAACGCCGCGCATTGCCTCGATATCAGGGCGAAGAAATGGAAATATAAATTTAAATGAATATTTAATTTCCTCGAGTGGGGATCGAACCCACAACCGTCGCGTTACAGTCACACCCTTATGCCCCTGGGCTACTAATTTTATAATTGATGTATAGATATGCAATATTCAATGATAAGTATATAATCCTATTAAAATTAATCTTGCCTATAGAATATAATTATGTTTTTATACTAGTCGAGAAATCTTCTGACATTATATTACTATATAATTAGATAGATCAGGAATGCGTTTAATTGGAACAATTCACTGTTTTACTATCATTTAAGTGTAATTGAACAATAAAGATTCTATGATATTATATTTTATATTTTTATTGTTAGCTATAATAAATATATTGCATGTTATTTCTAATTTATTAACCGTCTTCTATAAAAGAAGTTCTCAATTCTACTATTGTTTATATTTAACACGTTGAATACCGCATAGCAGGATAGGCAGGGAGAAAAGAAGTAATTAAGATAGTCTGTTCTTTACTTTCTATCCGATTTCAAGACAGTGTTGTGAGGTGTGGCTTAAATCAATCAGATTAAGTCCCCAAAAAGTGAAAACTATGGATAATTTTAATTTGTAAAAATAATATAATATTTCTATAAGAAATTGAAAATATATTTGTTTATCCTTTCTTGCTCTACATTACAACAACATGATTTTAATTGATTGAAACATTGATAAACTTATATATTTTTTTTATTCTCAGGTCAAAACAGATCAGATAATGCAACGTGTAAATCGTTCGTCTCATCAGCTTTAAGATACCATAATCGATGTAAAAGCGACAACGGCGACGTATGCCTCATGGGGAAGTACCATAATTTACTATACATTGCTATGAAATTAGCGTTCGACTGGAGTCTACAGGACAATGGTATAGTTGCCGCGTTGTTGGATGAACTGTACGCTTGCGAGGGTACTTTCGAAAGAATATTTTTGGGTCAGTATGAATTTTCAATCTAACAATAATTAAAGTAAGGACCTATATATTACTGTTATTATAAAATAATAATATCTAGAATGTAGTGTTTCAAAAGTAGATTTTTTTGGAAATAATATTTTTTAACGCTTTAAAAAATCCTAATAGGTCTACCTGTATCTGTTTTAAGTACTAAGTTATGTGTATACTTACTAATACTTCTAATAATAATTGAAGTTCGAATTAAATGAGAATATCATAATTACATTCACAAATAATTGAACATTCAAATTCGTTGTTCTTCTATATCTGTACAATATTAAATATAATTTTTATAATTTTAAGTTTCACGTTGCATCCCGCACATAGCAGAGTAGGCAAAGAGAATCTGGAAACCTTGTTTTAAGACACTTTGTTCCCATTCAGACACTTTCGTAGACGCATAGCGTGTTGAGTGGTAGGACTAAACGCCGCGCTTTTTTGGTACCAGAAGGAGAAAAAAAAATCACGCCCACTAGTGGGCACCGAACCCATAACCATCGCGTTTACAGTCGCATGCTTGTGCCCCTGTGCCACAACAGCTTTTATTATTTTAGATCCTAATTTATTATTAAGTAACCCATAAAACTTAAAACATAATTATAAAATAAAAATCGGTAACTATATTTTATACTTAACCTTCAATCACAAACATTTTCACAAAATATTTATTTATTTTATTGCAGGGGCGATATTTGGCACTTCTGCCCCATACTTCCTAGCTGGATGGAAATCAGATTTTTCAAACAAAGAAGAAAACGTTCACGCATTAGTATTTTTCCTAGATCATGCTACTAACGCTAGCTTAGAATATAAGGACGACAAGAAATTATATCGATTTATCGATGTACCTTTAGAAAGTTGTGGAAAGGCTTCCCCCGTAAGAGTGGTCATACAAATGGGCACGTCCGAAATCTTAATGATATTATTAAGATTTGGCGCCAGAATAACAGCAGATCATGTATCTACAAATCCTATAGAATCTATTTTAGATAGACTAAAGGAATATAATAGAAAATATCCCTACGAATTATTAAGCTGTCTCAAATTGACTTTGAGAGCTGTTCCTAGGATTGTATTTACTGTTGACAAGGGAGCGCTAAAGCATTTAGAATTGCCAGATGATTATAATTACCAAAGAAGGACTGTGCTAGAAAAGTATGCTGATATTTTAAAAGATCATTTGGTTCCAGCTTCAAGGTGTGGTTTGAAACCGGTCGAATTAAAACACTTATGTAGATGTCAAATAAGACAAATGCTATGGGAAAACTTTGAGCTGCCGTTCGGCATTCAGCAGCTACCGATACCACCGGCGCTTAAGAAATATTTAGATTTGTTGGATGATTAAAAATTAAAATAAATTTTAATAAAAAATATATGGTTTTATTGAGTGTCAATTATATCTGTGTATGTGTAAAAAATAATATCGTGATAAATATCACAACACTATCCAATAATTATAGGAAATATTCTCTACTAAGTTTTGGACATGATAAGAATGTATGCAAATTTACAGTTATCCACGAAAATTTGCCTATAACTAATATTATTGGCAGGAATTTAATAAATAAATATCTGTTTAATATCTTTAACTATATTACTGCCAGAGTAAAAAACTACACAGGTTTTTTCAATTATCAGTATTATATAAGAATTCATTTTACTCAGCTTCATGCTGTACCCCGCATATAGCAGAATAAGCAGAGGAACCTAGTGTTAAGACACTCCGTTCTCGATTTTCTTTCCGAGGTATTGCGTGTTAAGTAGCGTAAATCAACGCCGGACTTTTTGTTTTGGTGCCAGAGCGAAGTAATAGAAATAACGATTCGATTCGAGTGGGATTTGAACATACAATCGTTTACAGTCACCCGCTTGTGCCCCTGTGCCACCTCTGATCTCAACTATTTTCCTAAACGTTTTTTTTTACTTTATTGTAAAAAATTGGTGAATGAAATGTCTTAACACTGAGTTCCAAGATGGGCAATACGGCGTGCAGCTAACAACGTCAATTTAATTATAAATAAAAAAAATCCACTCACGTATAAGTATCCTCGCTGACATTGATGGTCCCCGGCACGCCGGTGG
Organism: Heliconius erato x Heliconius himera; assembly: GCA_013421005.1. NCBI lineage: Eukaryota > Metazoa > Arthropoda > Insecta > Lepidoptera > Nymphalidae > Heliconius > Heliconius erato x Heliconius himera. The sequence goes on along the minus strand of JAATLQ010038580.1, from coordinate 5,591 downwards.
TCTCGCAGCGGCTCGTCAGGTTCACGGTGTTGCCGAACAGGCAGTAGCGCGGCATGCGGTGACCTATCACGCCCGTCACCACCTCGCCCGAGTGTATGCCGATTGTTATACCCTGTTATAATAGATTGATGTTAGAAAATTCGATTTTTATAGAAATTAATACCCTGTAAATAATATAGTTATGAAGTTCGATTTTTTAAGGTGGCCAATTCATTTATTATAAAAGAAATTAATTTAACACTTTAAGGGTGTCGAATTGCTGCGGCACAGCGTCTGACTGTAATCGTGGTGGCTGTTGGTTCGGTTTCCAATTGGGGGAATGAATTGTTTTCGTTTCCTCCCTTAGGATAACAAAAAATAATACGGAAACATTAGTAGTATTTTTATTAATACCCAGTCCAGTATTTTACGAAAATGTTAATCAACTCTACTAAGACACATCCTTACCACTGTCATCTTATTTTTTGACTTATTTAAATAAAATAAAATAATCGCTATAACGTACCACAGGCTCATCATCGACAGTGACAGTTCTAGAAAGATCCATCATTTCTAGAGCAAGGAGAGAAATGTGCTTTGCATGAGCTACTTTGTACTCCGGCAGACCCGATACCGCCATGTACTTGTCTCCTACTGTTTCTACCTATAATACACCAGAATACGATTTAGACAGAAATTTGGTTAGTTTTGCCAGCAAGCTGTCAAATTTGTCTTCGACATTGCAAAATACAACATATATAATTCGCACTATCAGTGATGCGTTATTACTTGATAACGCACTAGAAATTAGTGCACTTTATAACGCACCAGTCCAGTGCTACTGCAACTTATGGACAAGCTGATATTAGTGCTCACGCACTCGGAGTACTCAAAAACGCACTAGTGCTGGTGCATAATGCACTGAAAATATCTCTAAATATCGGTAACAAGTCCCAAATATAAATAAAAAAAAAATTAATAATTGGTGCCTTGTTGGTTAGTCACATTAATATGAAAAAACCACGATTGGGGCCGTTGTGGTGCGACAGCACACCAACTCACTAGATCATGGGTTCTATTTAGTTGGGTGTTGTTGAGCTCTGCTACTCATTTACCTAATCTCGAAAATTGGGGCTAAGGGAACGGAGTGTCTTAAATCTATGCTTACCTTACTTACTTTACCTACCCTTCTATGAAACAGAAACTAAACAAAAACTAACCTTATACACATCAGGGTTTCTCTTAGGATCGGTAAGCACATCGAATGCTGTATACAGATCGTTTAGCATTTTCACAATTTTCATGGCGCCTTTGTGGTCTATATTCCTAGCGCAGTAGTTGGCGAAGCCCACTATGCCGCTGAATAGGAGGGTTACGGGATCATATCTGCGTGCGGGTACAGGACGACGATGACGTAACTCAGTTGCAACTGATATTGGTAGCACTGAGTATAGTAGTCTGAAAAATTATTTGGAATATTTATAATCGTGTGTAAATCAACACTGAAACTATATGAATAAATATTTAAAATTAATAAATAATAAAATTTAAAATTGTCATAAAAATATGTTTAGGAATGTTGTCGACTTCTTTGAATGCGATTTTTTTAAAACTATTTTTCTGTTACGTTAAATTAGATTAGAAAAACGAATTCCGTGACTACCAAGTGGCCGTCGTGGCCCGGTGTTACAGGGGTGTGACTGCAAACGCGACGATTGAGGGTACAGTTCCTACTCGGGGGGAATTAAATATTTAATGTTTTCTCAATGAGTGCGTATAACGACACAAAGGGCGGCGTCAAATTCTGCCATTCAATACAAACTGCATTGAGAATTAGGCGGAAAATGGGTTTTAGTAGAAAAAAAGAAAGTAGTTTCGTGTAGTGTAGTTTTGTTTGGCCTGCTATCTGCGAGATACAGCGTGAAGCAAAAAAAAACCTTTGACTCCTCTTACCTATCTTTAATTCTATTCTAAGATCTATAATACCGGGTGGGCACCCTTATATATTTATTAGACTGGGCTAATAAACTTCACGCTGTATCTCGTTTAAGCCCATTAAAGTGTTGATTTCTGCCCTTTTTTTCTTAGTAAAATATAGTAAAATTATAAAAAAATATATATTTTTTATACCTATCAGTTTTCTGTTTTTCAGCCTCCAATTCGCGGAAAGTTTGCTGTAGTTTATCCGTAAGTACTTCTAAGTTCTGTGTCAACTTGTAATCGGCTTCGAACTGTTCCGACATTAGAACCAGGTCCCTTGTCGCGTCGTGGAGTGGTATATCAGAAATGCATAAACCGCGACTGCACGAATAATAAAAATATATTACAAAGCTAAAAAAAGTACTTTTTGTTTTCGCTATGCATTACTTAATTACAATTTTTCAAGCCCTAAATTCAAAATTATATATATGATATTTGTCTTAACTACAGATATAGACTATTGTAAAGTACTAAAATGTTAAATTAAAAACAAAAGTCATAAGTTATATGTAATTACCGCGTCAAATCATCCAAATTTGTGACACTAGGATAACACTGGAATACCACAACATCTGTATCCGGAATGTACAGCATTTGACCCTGGAATTACATAAGGAACAAAATGGATCAAATTTAAATAAATTTTAAATAACAATAAAATAATGTTTATTAATACCTTCAAACGCAACGAAGCAATGTCTTCATGAGCATCAGTGACAATCATTTCTTCGGGTTTAGTCTTCAAAACGTATACAGTATTTATATGGGCCAGTACATTTGCAAATGTCATCTCTAAGTGTGGTCTCACCTGAACAAAAAAAAAAGAAAAACATTTATACCATTTATAATCTACAGATTTTTTACGGAAATACAAAATGATAAACAGTATTTGGCACTTCGCATTGTATTTACCACATATAATTTAAATCAAAAATGCTGAATGGAGCTCTAGGATGTTTGTCGTGCCAGAGCAGGGAAATGCACATTAATTATTTCCCTGAATAGGGATCGAACCTTATATAACCATACAATAGTTGTAACTATTGTATTTACAGCCAGAGGCTGATTCACTGCGCTACAATGGTCTTTCTATTTGTACAGTCACATTTCCCATAGCTTTCTTAGTGTTGGGAAAATCCTTCTTGTTTTAGTTTTTTATCCTGCATATATAAGACTAAGCAAAGGAAACCAAATGTTAAGACACTCTATTCTCATTAAGACACTTTCCGCAGAATTATTGAGGCATTGCGCTTTAAGTAGCGAAACTCGACGCCACACTTCTTTTCCTCGCGTCGCCAGCCTCGTTACCAGGGCAAGTTAGTGCCCCTGCGCCACAGAGGCCTCAAAACACATAAATGACACGAAATAACATATCTATAACATACCGTATCCAATACATCAGTGATCTTGCATCCAGGACGAGACACTCTAGGCAAAAGTCTCGCTACCGTCCGTCCCGCCTGTACTATGTTGAGGTCCCGATCAAACATCAGATGGAAGGGGAACACACGGCAAAATGTCGCTGGACTTACTTTTGGCTCTAAAATATGTTAAAGCCTTATTACTTAGTAATATATAATATTTGAGGCCGTCCTGACCTGGTGGCATAAGGGTGTAACTGTAAACGGTTGTGATTTCGATTACATCTCAGAAAAATGAAATATTGAATATTTTCATTTTTCTGATCTCGTGAGGAGATAAAGTGCGATGTTGAGTTCCGCTTCTCACCATGCAACGCCTCGAAAATTCGGTGAAAATCTAGTAAGTATAAGTGGGAATCGAATCCACAACCGTCACATATATTTTTTATTTTATTTTTAAATAGATTTTAAGGTGAATCTGAAACCTTTTTTAATCAATTAAAATATTGGTAGTTTATATGAGCTGTAAGTTTAAATTAATTATTCTCTGAAGTATAAGTTAAGCCCCTAGCTAATGTGTGTAATTAAGCATGTCTCAGCTGCTCCGTAATAAGTTCCTAGTGCTTATTGCTTTTCAATTTAAGAATAATCAATAATAATTCGCGTTTAAAAAAAACTAAAACACACACCAAGTGCACCAAGTGTTATAAACGCTATGGATTATGAGTGGTTTACTATTAAGCCCTGAAGAGCTCCACTATTGAGGTCCTGATTCCCTCACCAGATCAGTTCGATACCATATTGTTATGTTGTCATCAAGCTACGTATTGCTGCCGTATTTCAATCATGATGCAATTTTTAAAAGTGGGCTAAATTTAATTTCTTAATTTTATACCATAGTTACAGCCTCCACCCTAATTAAATACTATATATATATATATATATATATATATATATATATATATATATATATATATATATATATATATATATATATATATATACTAGCGGACCCGGACGCGGCTTCGCCCGCTTAAACTTTACTAATGCTTATAGATATATTTAGGAAATTGTTTGTGAAAATATGTAACTAATTTAAATAAAAAAATATAAGTAAACGTAACCATAGCAAATTTTAATAAAAAAACTAAACAAAACCAGCTACATTATTAATAATTTTATCTCTTTCTGTCTTTCTATTTCCCCGAGCTAATATTCAGAATAACTGAACTAATTTTTATTGGACTTTCAGTGATCGATTTTACTGATTTACCCGGGAAAAATCTTTTTACTCGTTTTCCTTGTGCGCGTACATAGATACTATATGAAATAACTAAAGTCCTTTCTACATTAAATATGATAAGTTTTGCGAGCAATATCAAATAAAATCCCAGAAACCTAAACCACAATTTATTAAGTATATAACAACGGTATAGATAACCATCCAACCAAGATGAAATAACCAACAATTCTCTCCTCAATACTTAAATAATATTACACCGATGCCGCGCAGGGCCGCAACATACATCACACCAAGAAATTTATGAAAATCTAACTAATCTGCTCCTCGAATAAGCGAAGAACCAAAGAAAAGTATAAATTAATTATAAACAGCAAATAATTACATAAAAATTAACAGTAGTTCGAAAATGTATGAAAATTTACAAAACCGTCAAAGTCATCTGCCCGTTCGCGTCGGTCATACTATGCCGGTCGTAGTTCCCTACGTTATTTCGAATCAGTGACATCTCCTTAATTATTTATTAGAATGTTATACAGTGAACTATAATTTCAATCTAGATGAAATGCTAAAAGTGACTATTATATTCATTTTCATATATAACGATCAATATCAAATTATAGAAAATACATACAACAAAAACCCGATAAATATAAAGTAAATTAATTAAAATGGTTACTTGTTATTACTGTGTTACTTTGCTCAAGCTTCAGAGATAAATATGGTATGTGTATCGCAGACTTTTTTAAACATTATTTAAAGGACAATATTTTTGTAAAACATTATTTTTAAGTATCTCATAAGGTTGAGTCGGCGCACGCCATGTATGCGTTAAGCAAGCTCATTTTGGGTGACGTTTGCTTATAACAACAAATAAACTTTGCAAACCGTTGCTTAGCAACGGTCGGTTGTTATTAACATGGCGGAATAAATTGCCTGTCAAATTGAAAAATATTTTAATATATTAGTATATATCGACAATATTACAAATATGAGAAAAAAAGTAACCTATGTTCATCCGAAGACCCTCA
>JAATLQ010038579.1:122280-134815 GCA_013421005.1 Heliconius erato x Heliconius himera | reverse complement strand
TCTTAATTTTAAGATTGACCTTCTATTTTATAATATTTTACTTTAAAACATAAGGCAAATCGCGTATTTCATTGTCTATTCTCAGTCAAACGGAATCAGAATAAAATATTTCAAATGATGGCAACCTTTGCTTGCGGCAGCCATTTTTCAGGCAACCATGTGTTTTAGTGATGACAAAAAAATAAGCTTTAATTTGATATATAATTCATTAAAAAAGCACATGACTGCAAATATTCACATTAAGTAACCTCTTTAAACCAGGCAACCCTGGGCTTGCGGCAGACTGAGAGCTGGCAACCATTGTTTTTCCAATTCCTTATGCGATTTTCTTTCAAATGATGTGCGATTCACATAAAAACTTATGAGTGCAATTTTCTCCAAAAACGAGTTACGAAAAACATTAATTAAAGGTGATTGCGGCAGGATTCTTTTAGGCAACCCTAGTGTAATCTATTCTGCTATCATATATCATTCTTAAATATAAGTTTCATTAGAAAATCTGATCCCTACAGTTTTAAGCGATGGGATCTCCACCTATAAAGTTGTATTCGCGTTGATAATTCAATTATCAATATAGATTTTTAAAGAGAATCAGCAAAGCATTCGTGCAAAGTATTGCGAAGGATGGTATCTATTAATTTTCGATTTTGTACGATTTATAAGGTCGACTTAGAGATAAATCTTTCAAGAACCAGTTATATTAAATTTCGGTGGGATTGCGTAATCATTGAATCTCGATGAGCATACAACAGCCGCGTGGGTTCAGCCGCCTCCCGCCTTGAACCACTGTGAGGCTTATAAAAACCAAGGACACTATATGTCGGACAATCGATCAGGTCCATCTCGCGTTGATTTAATATGAATAAACGTTGACCAACGCGTTACAAATAAATTAAATTTCGTAAAATTGTCGGAAATAAGAAATATTAGTTGTTTTTTTTTTAGTTTATTGTTTACTTTAACTTATAAAAAAAATCAAAAATTTATTATAGAATGCGATTAAGGAAATTGAAAATATTTTTTTACGTATTATTTGTTTTCTTCTCAAAAGTATAAGTAATAATACTTTAATTACTTCAACGTAAAGAATTTTGAAAAAAATATTTATTTAAATTATGAATACGTATGTATGTATCTACCTATTTTCTGTTACAAATCCGTTATTTTAGGAATAGATGCCGAGCAGAGCCTCGGTATTTTTATTAATTATTTTCTTTAGTTTTTTGTAGCGTATTTAGTTATACATTTATATTCGCTTAGTTGGCAAGTACTAATTAATTAAGTTATGATTTAATCTTAATTTGAATAGACAAAAAATGCTTTATTTTTAGATTATTTATTTTATATATCTATATAAATGCTCTACAAGTTATAAGTTATGATAAATAATATATATTTAATATAGGTTTTCTCGAAGAATATCATCGTCATGTAATATGATTTTTTTCATATCGTACGAGTGGGTAGATTGTGATACCTCATTAGAAGGCAAAGAATCTGTAGATGTTTTTCTAATTTAATTTACATGAAGTTAATTTGTGATTTTTTAGGAATATTACATTTTGATACGTATCAGAATCATTGCTCTAAATTTTCTATAATCTCCCATGACATATTATATTTCAAATTTTTTTGCATGTAACTACTACTACTACTACTTAATCTTTTTGTCAAAGCTTGTTATAAAATCATTTTAATATGTTAAAATTAAAAATAACTCAGGATGGGTGCATTTTCTATATTATTAAAGGACAAAATCAGTTAGAAAAGTCATCTACATCCCCTTCACGGGAATTTGACGAATTTCAAATCACCTTTTATACTATTTATATTATATACTAGAGGGCGCGCGCGGCTTCGCCCGCTTATTAGGAGTGAATTCTAAAAAAACCACGAAACATGTGTTCAATAAAATATTTTTAACAGTCTGAATTTAAATTTTTATAAAAATCGGTGGCGATTTAAAGATTTTTCCATATGAACTTTCAACCCCTTATTTGAACCCTTAGGGGGTGAATTCTTAAAAACCATGAAACACGTGTTCAATGAAATATTTTTAAGAGTCTGAATTTCAAATTTTATAAAAATCGGTACAGATTAAAAAAAAATTCCATACAAACTTTCAACCCCTATTTCATCCTTTTAGGGTTAAAATTTTTCGAATTCCCTTCTTAGTGGATGTCCAGAATATGAAAATAAACATCTGCCCAAATTTCACGTTTCTACCATCAGCGGTTACGGCTCTGCGTGCGTCTTACTTCAGTCAGTCAGCACAAGTCCTTTTATATATATAGATAAAATCAAAGCCAAAGTAAATATTAAATATTAATATAAATTTGAATTAGTCTTATAAATATGTTAGTAAAAGCTATCAAACATCAAAATTTTAACAATTAAAATATATACAAAAGATACAAATGATAATTTATCAAAGTCTGACCATAGACACCTCTTAATTTAATAAATCGCTTATTGGTCATTGAACTAATAAGTCGTATAAATGTATTCAGCGGTTCCGTGAGTGAGCGAATTAGCGAAAAATAACATGGCCTGAACTTAGTTCCTATTCTATTAACATTATTTTAATATTTGTCATTGTGGAATATGATGCAAAATACTATATTTCATAAAATCTTTGTAACTTATAAATTTGAAAACAACACAGACTTTACGTGGAAACAGTATAAAATAATATAATTTTTGTAAATATAAATAAATGATCTCGCTTAAAATATAAAGGACATAACAAAGTGAAATCAAATTAACATACGTCAAAAAGAGCAATTAACAAAAAAAAACGTTACGAAGTATTATAAAACATTCATATTCTGCTAAAAATATTGCTTTATCTTTTCTATATTATTTTAATTCTGTGCATATAATAAAAAGCGAATGTTGCTTTTTCAATGTTAAAATTTAAAAATATAACCAAATACCTATTAAGACTATATTATAAATCATCAAAATTATTATCAATAAATAAACATTCTGTAACGTATAAACCGTTAAAGTATTTTAACAGCCTTGCCAAATAAAATAGCAACAGCTTCATAAAAATATTTTCCGTAATCAGGCCGGTAAAATGAAAATATTATTTCAATATAATAATTCTATGCTCAAAATGTTCTTACTCGTATAGTATAGAAAAAAACTTTACCTCTATATTGTAAATACAATATTATATGCATTTTTTAAGGAGTTAAAAAGCGAGTTACATTTGCGTGATCTTATATATTTTTGTCTGAGTTATTAAAATCAATATTTGTCTGAGTTATTAAAGTCTCAGTGTTTTTCATAAAATTAAATCAGCTTCACGCTGTATCCCGCACACAGCAGGGTAGGCAGAGGGAACTCTGTGTTAAGACACTCCGTTCCCTACTTTCTGCTGAATTCTGGAGGCATTGCGTGTTGAGTGGCAGAACTCAACGCCGCGCTTAACCTCGACACCAGAGCGAAGAAATGGAAATATAAATTTAAGTAAATATTTCATCTCCTCGAGTGGGGATCGAACTCACAACCAGTCGGTTTTGCAGTCACACCTCGTGCCGCTGCGCCACGATCGGCCTATTAATATTAAGTCCTTAAAATTATCTATTATACCGAATATAGAAACCGTAGCTTTCGAGTTCTACTATGAAATAGCGTTCGATGTCTAACAAGTAAATAGCTTCACTTTGCTCACCTTAACCATTTCTTAGCTTATAATAATCAATAATAACTCTATCTAGATCTGTTATTTGTGTTTGCCATAATCTTTACCAAAAAGGGGTCAAATGGGCATAGCTATTTCAACTATCGTCTGAAATATTTTAGCTCCACAGCGTTCTTTTTTCCTTTTTTTTACAGCTTCACGCTTGATAAAACGTGCCCGCATAGCAGGGTAGGCACAGCAAGCCTAGTATTAACTCACTCCGCTCCTTACTTTCAACCATATAATAAGTAAAAGTCAATTGTTCCAATATGCTGATGACACTTGCCTGGTAGCAGCAGACACAGACACCAAGACAGCTATGAAAAAATTACAATGTGACTATAACTTGCTCTGTAAATAAATAAACTCCAAACTAGTAATAAACTAGTAATACTAAACTAGTAATAAACTCACAAAAAACAAAACTGCTGCATATATGCTCAAGCCACAACAGAGTATTGGAAGAGTACAAAATGATATATCACGACCACGATTGTATGCATCGTAATAATATAACTTGTAACTGTAAGGCCATCGAAAAAGTTGAGGAACATCTATATCTAGGGGTTATTATAGACAAGAGATTTAATTGGGACAGACATATTGAATATATATGCAATAAACTACGGCTTATTACAGCAAAACTATATTTAGTAAAAAACAAACTACACTTCAAAAGTAAATTACAACTATATACATCTTTAATGGATAGCATAATTGCATATGGGCTCAGTAGTTACGGTCAGACATTCAAAACTCATCTTAATAAAATTTATAATATTCAATTAAAAACACTAAAAATGATTGCACCATCGTCAGTAAGACAAAAATTCTACCACAATGAACATAAACTTTTTCAATATTGCAAGGTTTTACCAATACAAGATAAAGTAAAACATATTTTACTTAAAGAACATTTCTTGCATTACAACAGAAACTATAAAGAACACAAAATATTAACAAGATCAATTTCAAATAATACAATAGAAACAACTAGAGCAAACAATTTTTATGGTAAAAGGACATTAAATTATATAATCCCTAGACTTATTAATGAAGTACCGAAAACTCTTAAAGATAAAATTACTATAAATAATATAAAATAAAAAATAAAAGATTTTTTCTTGTAAAATTATTAAAAAAAACAATAATAATCATAAAAAACAAATCTTTAAGAAATAATTACTATAATATAATAATAAACCAAAAAAAATATATAATATTTCTTTTTCTTATAAAAAAAAATATATATATAAAAGGAACATACTGTAGCTAGACATTTAAAACGTACGCGTAATTACAAATACGTGTCTTTTATCAACCTACCTCACTCACCTCACTCAGATACTTGTTGATATTTTATAATTTTTATGTGTTAAAATTGCCTGTAATTTGTATGCTTTTTGTTTTCTTTAACTTTATATACTAAGGAATGTGCAGTGGTCACACAAGCCTAATCAGGCTTAAGACCGCGAAGAAAATTATTTTTTTATGTAATATGTTTTAAATAAATAAATAAAATAAATAACCGTATTCTTGAGGCACACGTGTTGAGTGATGGAACTCAACGCCCCCGCGACGCTATTTTTCTTTAAACGTGGAAATTATTTGTTTTCACGTAGTTCGGACAAATGGTATTGCAGTGGGACAATGTCTTCGACAATTGTAAGCGCGATGGTTTGAGATTAGATTCTCACTCGGGTGACGAATTCTTTTTTTTTTAAGTTTTTGTTCCATATTACAGTAATGTCTAAAAATGAGAGCGAAAATGAATGAAGCAGTGTCTTGACATCATATTCTCTCTGAAAAAATTAGATCAACTTATAACCCTATTATAAACAAACAATATGATCATAAAAGCTTGTCGCAATGATTAATATTTAATTAAATTGAAATTTTAAAAATTTTAACTTAGCAGACTGTACATGGTTAAATTAGTACTAGTGTTCCGCCATATTGGATAACAAAAACGTCACATTATTTTTCGAGTTACTCTCAACAAGCCCTTTCATTTGGTATCCATAATGTAGAAGTAGACTAAAAACTATTACTAAGTAGACTAAAAACTAAATTCGGCGGTCTTGGATGGTCCGCCACATTAGATTTAGAATGACGTCACATTATCTTTCGAGAAGCTCTCAACGAGCCCTTTTATTTGATACCTGTTTTGTAGGAATACTTTAAAAATAACTATTTCGCCATCTTGGATGGTCCGCCATATTACATTTAGAATGACGTCACACGTGCATTGTCATACAAACTAAATGTGTATAAAAAAAATTCAGCATAATCGTCTGAAAATATGTTAGAAAATTGAGCCCAAAGATTCCCCAAACCGAGCCGAACACCGAAAAATAATAACGCGTATTTCGTCACTGTTAGGGATTCAAAATTAACAGGGTACTTCCGGTTCACTTAGAATTATGAAATTTGGTAGCTAGCATCTCACAGGTACTGCTAGTTCAGGGAATAATCTGAAAACTATACATTAGTGGTTAAATCCAAAAAAAATATAGCCTTAAGTGGGCAAAATTTGGTATCAAAGCCCTAACGGCTTTCAAATGAGTTATCAGATGAAAGGGCTCTGGCTAAGGTAAACCTGAATTTCAGAAAAAAACTCCAGACCTCCAGTTTTTTACAAAATCATCGGTGAGCGACCCTGACTCACACTTTTATTATGGAATATATTGTTAGTGATACATCAGTCTATACTCCACCCGTTTTAATTTGCTTCTTTGTGATGTTAAACTGCATCTGTCCAGACTGAAGTTGAATAAGAATATTATAATTATAAATGTTACGTACTGAGTATTGAACGTACAATCTTCATTTACTGTAATTTTTCAACTGGACCACTATGGCACAATAAATAAAAGTATAATTTTAATGTGTGTTATTGTAGATTATTTAAAGATTAACACTGGCCGACTCAGTAATATATTTCTTCTACCAGAGTGGAGAAATAAAAATAATTAATTTGCTGCCAAACGCAAAATAATAACATTACTAAATAGCGATGAGGCCAGTCGTGGCACAGGGGCGCAAAGTGTGACTCTAAAGCCGACTGGTTGTGGGTTCGATCCCCACTCGAGGAGATGAAATCTTTACTTAAATTTATATTTCCATTTCTTCGCTCTGGTGTCGAGGCAAAGCGCGGCGTTGAGTTCTGACACTCAACACGCAATGTCCAGAATTCGGCAGAAAGTGGGGAACGAAGTCTCTTAACACTAGGTTCCCTCTGCCTACCCTACTGTGTGCGGGACCTGAAGCTGAAAAAAAAAAAGATTATTATTACCTATAATAAATCTATAGAAAAGTCGATTCTTTACATTAAGAACATTTAAAAAAAATTAGCCAGGGTGTTGAAGGATAATTAACAGAATCCATTTCCAACATTATTGGAATTTTTGTCTGTTTGTCTGTTTATCTGTTTATGTCAACACGTATCACGTAAAAAGTACACAATAGATTTAAGCAACTTTTATACATAAAAATTACAAGTAAATCAAAGTAACTTTTAATGTTTATTTCATTGTAATCGCTTCACTCTATCAAAAGATATAAGAATATAAGTTTTCAAGAAGTTTATATTATATTTGAGATAGTAAAAATCGATACAAGTAACGCTATCTATTGACAACAAATAGTAGGTACTAACGAATCTTGATAACACAAAAAACATTCTGTGGAGCTAAACACTAATTACGACGGGAGGAATATTAATCATTTTAATACTTTAGCACAACATCGTTTTCGGTTAATATAATTTTATGTTAGGTGAAATTTAACATAAAAACAGCATTTTTAAACTGTCCTTAATTTTAAATCTTAAATAGATGGCGCTGTGCATAAAAAAAAATATTTTTTTATAGTTTGGAAAGGTTACCGGTACACTCTATAAAAAAATGTACTTAAAGTTTTAGAAACATACGCAATGATATCTATTGACTACATATGATAATGAATGTTGTTAACGCATAAAACATATTGTTGAGTTATTATTTGCTAAACATTTATTAAGTCGTGTAAGTGTAATCTATACTTATAATAAACTAGCGGACCCGGACGCGGCTTCGCCCGCTTAAACTTTACGAATGCTTATAGATATATTTAGGAAATTGTTTGTGAAAATATCTAACTAATTTAAATAAAAAAAAATATAAGTAAACGTAACCATAGTAAAATATTAATAAAAAAACTAAACAAAACCAGCTACATTATTAATAATTCTATCTCTTTCTATCTTTCTATTTCCCCGAGCTAATATCCAGAATAACTGAACTAATTTTTATTGGACTTTCAGTGATCGATTTTACTGATTTACCCGGGAAAAATCTTTTTACTCGTTTTCCTTGCGCGCGTACATAGATACTATATGAAATAACTAAAGTCCTTTCTACATTAAATATGATAAGTTTTGCGAGCAATATCAAATTAAATCCCAGAAAACTAAAACCACAATTTATTAAGTGTATAACAACGGTATAGATAACCATCCAACCGAGATGAAATAACCAACAATTCTCTCCTTAATACTTAAATAATATTACACACCGATGCCGCGCAGGGCCGCAACTTACACCACACCAAGAAATTTATGAAAGTCTAACTAATCTGCTCCTCGAATAAGCGAAGAACCAAAGAAAAGTATAAATTAATTATAAACAGCAAATAATTACATAAAAATTAACAGTAGTTCGAAAATGTATGAAAATTTACAAAACCGTCAAAGTTATGTGCCCGTTTGCGTCGGTCATACTATGCCGTCCGAAGGCTAGGGTCATTTCGAATCAGTGACATCTCCTTAATTATTTATTAGAATGTTATACAGTGAACTATAATTTCAATCCAGATGAAATGCTAAAAGTGACTATTATATTCATTTTCATAAGGATCAATATCAAATTATAGAAAATACATACAACAAAAACCCGATAAATATAAAGTAAATTAATTAAAATGGTTACTGTGTTACTTTGCTCAAGCTTCAGAGATAAATATGGTATGTGTATCGCGGACTTTTTTAAACATTATTTAAAGGACAATATTTTTGTAAAACATTATTTTTATGTATCTCATAAGGTTGAGTCGGCGCCCGCCATGTATGCGTTAAGCAAGCTCATTTTGGGTGACGTTTGCTTATAACAAGAAATAAACTTTGCAAACCGTTGCTTAGCAACGGTCGGTTGTTATTAACATGGCGGAATAAAATGGCTGTCAAATTAAAAAATATTTTAATATATTAGTATATATCGACAATATTACAAATATGAGAAAAAAAAGTAACCTATGTTCATCCGAAGACCCTCAAGTATCTCTGTATGAGTATTTTATTACAATTGAATTAGCAGTTTGGCCCTGATTGCGGCACAGACAGACAGACAGACAGACAGACAGACAGACAGACAGACAGAGTTACTTTCGAATTTATAATATAGGTATGGATTTAACATAAACATAGTTGGATTTTTCTAACAATGTTCGAATGGTTACAGTTCAATTGTAAGTCAATTAGATGGCGATGTGCATAAAACGTCGTTTTTTGCATCGCGCTGGCAAAAATCTGGGCAAAAGAATGACTCTAGAAACGTCTTATTTATATAACTGTTGATACATTTACGTACGTTACGTTTTTAAAGTACAATTGTTCATAGTACTATCTACAAAGTAAATAAAATCGAATTATTGGTAAAGATTACCTTCGTAACAGTCTAGCTTAATTCGTAATTATTTAACACAGTGATAAAGAATGACTTAATATTCAACGAAATATTTTGAATAGATTCTTCAGTCCGTTCGTTCGTTTATGTATATTAATATTTTTTTAAGAAACGTATAAAAATAATAACTTTTGGGAGCAACCTCTAAAAAATAGTGTTGCAACAAAAAAATGCTCTGACACTGTTTATAAAAATATCCCGCAGTATTATTTCATAGCTTACAAGCGACACGTACCGACATTGCACTATTGCACCTGAATGTTGCATGTATGTATGTGCCGAGGGTATTTTAAGGTACATACCTCAAAATTCTTATAAAATAACTTTGTTGTTTGACCGTCTGTCCGTCTGTCAAGACTATTTTGTACAAGATCGGTTAAAGGTTAGATACCTCAATGTTTAAGTCTATATTCCCTTAGAGCACAAAAAATCTATCTTCTAAATCATCGCAATCAAATGACGATGAAATATGAGAGTTTATGCTTTGTTTTTTGTCGCATTTTCTATTATAACTATAGGGTACTTCCCGTTGATATACAATTTCGAAATTTGTTAAGAAGTTAAAACTTACGGCACGTATAAAGGAAAATTCCAAAATTATTCTTCAAAAATTGACTACTTACTTACACAAATAGTGTCACAGAAAAAACCATTTAGTACAATTTTTAATCTGTACTTAAATTGATACAAAATGACAACTTAATTAGTTATTCTTTTGGTGTATCTCCTTTCATGAAACTGGTACGAAAACTCTCGGGGCATGAGTACGACTTGAACTTGCCCGAAAATGTTGATTATTTTATAGATTATATAAAAATGCCTAAAAACGTGCTTTCTATGTATATTCTGTATACCAATTATATATTTAACTAATAATGTTACTAATTTAAAAGCTGTACAGGAGCTAATATAAGTTATTTTACAAAGAATATTGTGAATACTTATCCAAATCAATTAATTAATAATTAAGGCGGTTTGTAATGTCTATATTTCTTAAATGAATAATCATGTAATTCAAGCGGGCAAAGCCGCGAGCAGGCCGCTAGTAATAAATAAATAACGATATTACAAATATTTTGTCAAAATAAGTATTATTGGAATCTAAGTATAACTGCACATGAAGCTATATTCAAAAAAGTTGTTATAAAAGCGCAGTGTACCATTCTTTATTCTTTTTTTGCTAAAAATACACGCAGACGTTTAATGAACTGATGATATATAGCTTTAAGTTTTTGTATAGTTTATTATGAAGTTTTAAATAATAGTTTAGGATGATAAAAGTGACAGGAACAAGTTTGTACCGTGGATTATTGTTTATTAAAGGTCAATAGGCATATTATACATAATATTAGAATCTAAATAATTATAGAGGATTTTGACCGAAAAATTAAAATGTGAACCATTTTTTAATATAATTAACTTAGAAGGTATGCTATAACTCTAAATAAACCTAATTATAGATTTTTATTGTGTATAACTATATAAAGATACGTATAACAGTATTTATGAGAAATAATTATTATTCACTTATAATATATTAAAAGTTCAGCATTATTCTATCTCGTCTATATATTCTTATTTATTTTTATTTTCTTAATTTATTAAGTCAACACGCAATGCCTTCAGAATTCGGCAGAAAGTGGGGAACGGAGTGTCTTAACACTAAATTCCCTCTGCCTACCCTGCTGTGTGCGGGATACAACGTGAAGCTGATTTAATTTTTAATTTAATTTATTAAAAATAGAGTACTGAACCTGTTTATATAGAGTACTTAATGATGAGATATGTTCTTCACAATCGTGATATTGATTAGGATTTTTTTGAAATGAAATGTGTATGACAATATTATAATTAAAAAAATATATTGTATAGAAGCATTGCACTGCGCTGGTTTTTAGTTTGGTATTTATAGAATAATTTGTACTTGAATATTTTATCAGCTTATTATCTATATATATATATATAATTTAATACATACATAATATGTGCATATTATGTATATTAATACTAACAAAAATCTCAAAAAAGAGCGGTTTTAGTCATTACTACCAATATTTATCACTTAAATATTGACACATGAAGGACCATAAGCTATTTGATACTATATTATAAATGTAAATAAATTAAAATATATCATAAAAGGAATTCTAATTTTGTTGCTATAAACGATCACGTTATTCAAATGTTATGGTTTCCTGATGTCGTCTCTACACAAATGAACATCTTCATATTGATACTTGAATTCTATATTACTTTTTAGCTATGTAATAAAATAGCGATTATAGCGATTTTAAACAAATTTGGAAATAGAAATATATTCTTAAGTCCTCAAGATTTTAATAAGACAAAACATTTACATTTCATTACATGCAGCCATTTTTTTTGTTATTGTTATTAACTATTAAAATTAAAAAGATACGTTTACCCTCTTCCACGCATAGCTGAGTAGGCAAAAGGGCTAAGGTTCCCATTTTCCACCCAATTTTCGAGATATTTAGGGTGGCGAAGTTGAGCTCCGGGTTTGGGGGAATGTAATTATTTTAATATATTTACTTCTCCGAGTGAGGATCGAATTGTAACTATCAAGTTTTCAGTAAGATGCTTATACTGCGCCAGCGCGGCCTCACTACTAATTATTTATTGCTTTTATTATTTAATAGCTATATATGTACCTCGTGTCAATAGTTTTAATTAAATTAGACAAACTAGCGAAACATTTAGATTTTACATAAAAGTAATAATAATAACTTATTAAATATCCAATGTATATTATCTTTCTTCTTCATTCTTTTGTTTAGCTTTTAAATAATCCTGCCTATGCAGAGGGAATCTGGGAACCTAGTGTTAAAACACTGCGTTCCCCATTAAGTTGTCACAAATATATCTGAGGCCGGTCGTGGCGCAGCGGCACGAGGTGTGACTGCAAAACCAACTGGTTGTGGGTTCGATCCCCACTCGAGGAGATGAAATATTTACTTAAATTTATATTTCCATTTCTTCGCTCTGGTGTCGAGGTTAAGCGCGGCGTTGAGTTCTGCCACTCAACACGCAATGCCTCCAGAATTCGGCAGAAAGTGGGGAACGGAGTGTCTTAACACTAAGTTCCCTCTGCCTACCCTGCTGT
>JAATLQ010038579.1:67338-122180 GCA_013421005.1 Heliconius erato x Heliconius himera | reverse complement strand
AATTTAATTTAATTTTTTAAATATATCTGTTACCAGAATAATAAGAAGTTTTGTGAAGAAAATACTCAAATTTGCACTAAACAATATAAGAGGTAATTCATTAAAGCCATCATGGCAATTTTCTGTTTAAATAAGGGATTTAGGGGTTGCAAGTTCCCTCCCCTTCCACTCGGGTGAAGCGTTTAACATAAAATAAAAAGAACATATAAGATATTAAGATATTTATTGTATTTTCATATATATTTACTGTTTAATAAGGCTTGAAATTGTAACGGTCAAGTCATATCACAATATGATTATGTATTTGTACATATAAAATTAAATCTACTTCGTTATAAACTTTTAATATCATGGTGGTAATATTCGCTATTATTTTTTATAAATAGTAAATAATTTAGTTTTTGGGGGCGGATCTCGCGATGTAAGCGAGGGCGCGGGCGATCTGGGCGGGGATTTCAGGGGCGACGGGGAGAGCGTTTCCCTGTGAATAAAAAAAAAATTACATTCTACGTAAATAAAAAAAAATGTACTTATGACACATTAATTGCAAATATTTAAATATTTAAAATAAAAACATTTAAATGATAATTAGAAAAGGTCGATATTAAAACTTACGCTGGGTTGGTATCCGTTCTCGTCAGCGACGTAGCTGATGGCGATGACTTCACCTTCAGGAGATGTCCATGAGAAAGATCCTTCGGCTACATCAGGGGCTACTGGGGGGTTGCCAGCAAAGACACGGGGGACACCTTGAGCTTGAGCAGCAATACCGTTTTCGGTTTCAAAACTAAAAATATATAATAAATATTGCAATTTACAGCCAAAGCAAATACCAAAAAAAAAATGAAAATATAAAAAATGGAATGTTTCTTACGCATATCTGTAGGAACCGTCGGGGTTGATCTCATTGTCGTATCTGACGATGGAGGCAGAGGGACCGTCGGATACAATCTTGGCTACGGGAATTGAAGCGATAACCGCGGGCTTGGCAGGTACTACGGGTACCACGGGAGCAATTGGAGCAACGGGGACAGCGGGGGCAGCTGGGGCAGCTGGGGCAGCGGGAGCAGCTGGAGGAGCGACACTAGCGCTAGCCTCAACTACGACAGCTGGACGAGGGGGGAAAGGAGTAGAGGATACATAGGGTTTGTAGGGCTTATAGTTTTGGTAACGGTTGTAGTTAGAGTTGAAGGGGTTGTATTGGCCGTTGTATTGGCCGTTGTATTGTCCATTGTATTGTCCGTTGTATTGTCCATTGTATCTGTTATTGTATCTGTTGTATTGGTTGAACTGGTAGTCCTTCTGTGGGAAGTATTGTCCCTGGTTGAGTTGAGCGGCGGCGGCTGCCAGCACGCATGCGAATACGACCACCTGAATTTACAGAATTAACACGTTACAATTACAGTGTAATGAAACAATCACATCACAAATACACACGTATTTATTAATTTTTTATTTGATTTTATTTATTTTTTTCGATAAATAATCAACTTACGGCGAATTTCATTTTATTATTTGTGAGATTGCCTAGCTTCGTTGAACTAGTTTGAATGTGGATAAAAAATCCGCGCAGGCTTTTATATATCAGCGACAGAACCACCCACTTTGGACGGCGAATTGCAATAACATTTAAATAATTTGCTACGAGAGTGAAGAATTATTTTTATTAAAATAACACTTGGTCTATCCATATTAGCCATTTAATTTTATAAGGTCGATATGGGGTCATAGGAGCTATGAGCTTTTGTTTTAGTGTTATAGTTATCAAATAAGTATCGTTTGAAGATAAATATTTATATACACTTAGAAGTCGAATGCTTGCGCATAATATATAACATTTTGTTGTTTTATTTAATTTTATTTAGTATACAGAATTTTCCTACATATTTTTTTTGTGGTGCCGTCTTTAATAAATATTAATGTTTATATAAATGAATAAATTTTACAAATAAAATATATTATTTATATATAAAATAATGTACATTTTTAATTACATTAGAAATAATAAAAAAAAACTAAATTGTACTATTACTTTTAATGTTTTAATGTTGTTTTACAATAGTATAAAATATTTATTTGTCATCAATAAATATATAAATGTAGAAAGATAAAGAAATATATAGTATAAGCAATGTAATCGTGTTCCAATTAAGGAAAATCTTAAAACTTTTTATTTTAATTGGATATAGTTTTGTAAATCTATCTAAGCCCTAAAAAAATATCATTAAATTTTAATGATAATTGCCAAAGTAAATCTTATATTAATATTTTTTTAAACTCTTTTAAGTGCGGAATGGAAGTGTTTTAATGGGAACGGAATGTCTTAACATCAGGTTCCCGGGTTCCCCCAACCACCTTACTATGTGTGGAATACAGCGTGAAGCTAAAAACATTTAATTTGCCCTAGCCGTCTCAATAAAGTTAACCACTATTTTATACCATTAGTTACATCATTTGGTTTTCATTACAAATTATGTGAATTCATGTTTATATATTTTTTTCAACATTAATAGAATATTGGGAATGTAAAAAATATTTTATTTGTTATTGATAAATATAAAATTATAATTTAATATTAATAAGAATTAAAAATAATATAATTTTATAGAATGCCGTAAACAAAGAACTTAATTGAACTATAATTTTATAGAAAATCACGAGTAATTTTAAGCAATTGCAATATTATTATTATTTCAAATGGTATATTAGGGTTCCGAATGCCATAAAGTAAAATCGAAACCCTTATAGGATTACATTGTTGTCCGTCTGTCCGTCTGTCAAGACCTATTTAGATTAGTAGTGTATATGCCATCAAACTTAATTTTGTACACTTACATATATAATCCTGATATCGGTACAGAAGCCTCAGTGGGCAAGTTCGACTCGTACTTCACCGGTTTTATTTTTTAAATCTAATATAATATAAAAAAAGCTTATTAAATACAAAATTAATAAGAATTATATACATAAATGGATAGTGATGTTGCATAATTCACACGGTGATAACATTATGTCGAATTTGCATTTTTATGCGTGATTTGACACTCTAGCCGTGTTGGTAAAATTTCAGACAATTTTAGTTTAATTTTATTTCAAAAATTTTATTGTTCAGTTGGATATAATAATTAAGAATAATTTATAAAAATTAGGCGGAAAGTGAAGGAACGGAATGTAGTCACATATTTCTTAAAATTAAATCAGCTTCACGCTGTATCCTACACACAGCAGGGCAGAGGGAACCAAGTGTTAAGACACTCCGTTCCCCACTTTCTGCAGAATTCTGGAGGCATTGCGTGTTGAGTGGCAGAACTCAACGCCGCGCTTAAGCTGTTTACCAGAGCGTAGAAATGAAACGAGTAAATATTTCATCTCCTCGAGTGGGGATCGAACCCACAACCAGTCGGTTTTACAGTCACACCTCGTGCCGCTGCGCCACGACTGGCCTCTATATTTCATATTTCTTATATGCGGGATAAAGCGTGATCGATGTGATGAGATTAATTTTAAGCAATATTATTATATAAAAATTGAAAAAGTTACATTAATTTAACTAACTGCTAAGTATATTAATCTTATATCCAAAGTATCTGGGTGAATATTGTAAGTTGTTATCTCTCATATGTTGTAAAATTATATATTGTACTTTTAAATATATAATTTTACTACCTTTGAAAAAAAAAACATAATCCAGACAAAATTTTTAATTAAAATAAATTCACATGGATCATTTTAAGAACTTATGTATATTTTACAAGAGGAATACATCCAAAAAAAAATCACAATTTATTAACAAAATATTAAAAAGCATTTCTAATAATCTCAACATTGTTTTTAATTAATTTTATAAAAATATATAAAAAAATTTCAAGGACAGCAGCTGCTGTTCAATGGCCCCAGACGTTGGTTAGTGATAAAAATGACAAGTTTCTATCAGATGAATCATTTACCTATTAGTATCTTCATCAATAAAAGAGATTCATTATGTAGATAACACTTAAAATCCGTAATTAAATCTAGCTCAATGAGCTTGATGGCTAATTAGCCTTTTCTTAATTAAATGACAAATTTTATGTATGCTTTTTTAGTTGTATTGGCTTTGATGCATATAATAATTGATATAATTTCCTGTCCTAAGGCGGATCTTACATTTTTATTCAGCTTCACGCTGTATCCTGTACATATCAGGGTAGCTAGTGGTAACCTAGTGTTAAGACACTCCGGTCCCCGCTTTCCGCCGAGTTCTGGAGGCATTCCGTGTTCAGTGGCGGAGCTCAACGCCGCGCTTTTGCCTCAATACCATAGCGAAGGAATAAAAATATAAATGTAAATAAATATTTCATCTCCTCGAGTGGGGATCGAACTCACAACCAGTCGATGTTACAGTCACACTTTGTGCCCCTGCACCACGGCTGGCCTTACAATTCGTAGGCTTCAATTTATGGACACAATAAAACTAAATTTGTATTAATGAGACAAAGCACAATCCATATTTGGAATAAAACCTTATCATTACCACACCCATATATTTTGTTGTCATTGAATCGTTTTCAATAGTATACGTAGAGGTCAAATTACAGTATAAAAAAATCTGTTACAGAAACAAATTAATCAAAATGTGTTTAAAAGTTATATTATCGTCGTATTAGTAACTAAATAATATACATATTACCATAGCTAACTCACATATAACTTACTAGACAAGCTAGATAACCTTTACCAAATCTTTAAATGAATCCGCAATGTATAGAAGAACAAAGTCAATCAAGAAAATTGTATTTATTAATGAAGTTAAAGTTACGTGGATGCTAAAGATAAAATATTATTGCTTTAAGTTACTGTAAGTATCCCGCACACAGCAGGGTAGGCAGAGGGAACCTAGTGTTAAGACACCCCGTTCCCCACTTTCTGCCGCATTCTAGAGGCATTGCGTGCTGAGAGGCGGCACTCAACGCCGCGCTTTGCCTCGACATCAGAGCAAAGAAATGAAAATATAAATGTAAATAAATATTTCACTTCCTAGAGTGGGGATCGAACCCACAACCAGTCGATTTTACAGCCACACTTTGCGCGTCTGCGCCACGATCAGCCTCAATTATTTATTTGATTTAAATGTAAGATATTAAAGAAGTAAGTATATTAAAATATTTTTATAAATAGTTATTTGAATCTATTCTTGTATTTGAGCTGCCGAAAATTTAAATAAATTTGTTAAGAAAACGTATAAAAATTTGAACGTAGCGATATTTGAAGCCGCGTCTCTTGGAAACCGTCCACTGTCTTAAGTGTGGACCGAGCTTAGTGTGGAATAACACTATAAAATGTTATATATTATTATAATTGTAATATTTTTTTTTTATATGCCGTTCTTCTTGCTTAACAATAAATGATACATGTATGTATATTATCTGTATCGTCAAGATGATTGGCTACTTATCTATGTAAGTTAACAAAGTACCTATTAAGAAAACGATCATTAAATCTACAAAAACATTTAAGTACATTTCTATTTAACGTCATATTTTTATGGAAAAATAAACATATTTGAAAAATGAGCAGCACGAGATGAACAACTTGATATAAACTTGACAAAATTAATGCTTATAGTGATTTTTTAATAATAATATATTATAAATGTTATAAATATTTTTATATGAGAGGGTACTGTTAGCTTAGAAAAAGTATTAAAAATTATTAATGGTTTACCAGCAGAACCTGTTTGATAACGTGATAGTTTTAAAATATAAACTAACAATCTTGTTATGCTAGAATTATAATTGATATGTAAATGGAGAAAAGTCAACGATTTTAACTTGTGTTCTTAAAACTCCATTAGCTATTAATATTATCATAAAATCTTTCTCCAAGTAAATATAGCATATCAATTTTAATAATAATATAAAATATTTATCACAAGCTAATAAACCGTCTGTGGATTCGCTCGCTTCAACTGTACTGTTGTTATTTACTTGATTTCCATAAATATCTTTTATTATTTTAAGAGTAAAAACAAAAGCTACATTGACATTAATCATGTTACTTTGAACATGAATACATAAAATCTGATCGGTAGTTTTTAATTTATATTAATAATTATTTTTTAATAACGTAATTAAACTTAACTTAACTTAGCTTCACGCTGTATCGCTAGAGGGGTAGTCAGAGAGAACGTAGCGCCAAACGCTACGGTCTCTACATACCGGTTTCACCTCGTCCACTGTCATCAACCTCCTCATACGTGCCCTCCGGGGGGTCCTCATGCTTTTTACGTGACTTTGACTTTATGATTACATGATAATAGTGGATCAATCCTCGTATTCTAAGTGTCTGATGTCTTAATAATATTATGTGCCAACAAAAATAAGCCAACGTTAAAAATATATCATAAAAAAAATATATAAATGCATAAAATATATAAATAATAGGACTACAACATATTGGAAAACATAAGAAAAGTACAATTTTATCTCATCGATAACATATTAATAAAATATTTTCTGTACTTTCTTGAACAATGTTCATTATATGAAAGAAAAGAATGAAGGCCAAAGAGGGCCGGACTCCCTACGTCGTACGGTTTAGCAAAGCTGAAATTTTGAGGACTATTAGTCTAATATGTAGTTACCTCAGTATGCGTGGTGGTGCTTAAAAGTGGGGCCCTTTCAGACGTAGCTCCAAATGAAGGTGTATCTCTGCCTGGGAGGATGATTGAGCCATCATATTAGTCCGGGTACTTATAGTGGATCTTGAAATAGTCCGCTTAGTAAATAATATAGTAAAATTAAAGCTTGCTAGTATAATGTATTTTGCCCCAATATTAAAAAAAACCTTTAGGACGTCTGGCAGAAAGTTCAAGTTAGTTAGTTTGCATATCGTCTTAACTACATATTAGACTATTAGTCTTAAAAATTCCAGCGCAAGCACGACGTAGGTCGGGGCCCTGGGATCTTAGTCTATAAATTGATTGTGTATATCTATAATTATTTCTACGGAAACTACAAAGAATAAATCATGCTAAAATTGATTCACTTTTATCCGATATCAAATCTTTAATTTATTTCTTGACTTTAACAGATTTTTTTTACAAAAACCACATTGAACACCGGGACAAAAAGCAAAAAGGTGCTCCAGACTCTCAGTTGTTACCAAACCACAGTTCATTTATTTCTATTAAATATTTTGCGTAATTTACAGACATATAAACCAACAGATACTCATACAAATTCTGCTGATTGATATTTTATTTGGTCTTTCATTATTAATATATTAAATGATCCAATTAACATTTTTTAATTCTTTTTATACAGAATAGAATTCTATCCTTTTATTATATGTAATATAGATATAAATACAGCTAAAATTTACTCGTATAGCGTGAATCGTAAATCTCATCAGTTATAGGTTGGTTGTGTAGCAATAAAATATTCTAGTTTTATTATTTTCTGGGCGTTGCTCTTCTCTTGATATATGAACGTTAGGCAACATGCGTGTCCTATTGCTTCAATTTGTATTTTATATCTATCACCACAACTTTACGAAATTTGTCCTAATCTTATTGAAAGCGACTGAGATTATGGTTTTTATTCTACATTAATTACTATAGTAGCCAGAGAAAACTTAGTGTCAAGGCATTCCGTTCTTCTTCCGCATAAATTCGAGTCACTGTGTGTTAAGTAAAGCAACTTAACGCCACTGACCCACACATTTTGGTATCAAAAGATGGGAAATAAAATAAATACCCAGAGGATCGAACTCACAATAATTATGGTTTCAGTCAGACACTGTTCCACTACGCCATGATGACCTCATAAGCAACATATATTTATTGCCAGCTTTACGATGTGGGAGCCTAGTGTTTAGACACTCCACTCCCAACTTTTGGAAGCCGAATTTTGGAGGCATTGCGTGTTGAGTGGCCGCGTTTTTGCCTGTGGGAATCGAATCCATAGCCCGACGTGTTAACATCCACACGGATGTGCCACTGCGCAATGGCCTTTGAAATTGTAAATTTTTAGATCCATAATTTCACATTCAAGTTTTCACGTTCACATTGTCTACAATTTTTGTAATTATAAGTAATCAATTCAGTTGAGCCAACGTTGCTCGGTGATAACGTATCCTGACTATATGTGAACTTTTATTAGATCATCTATTAAAATTATACCTACTACCTACGACGTCATACCTGAAAAAAGCTATCGTGCCTCAGAAGCACAAGTGTGAGACTGTAAAAGCGACGGTTGAGAGTTCCACCACTCAACACACAATCCCTCAAGAATTCCTCTAAAAGTATGGTACGGAGTGTCTCAAACGATACTTTTCCAAAAAACCGTACTTATCCACATTAGTTATTTCTCATCACTAATCATTTTATGTATATCTAGTTAAATTTGATAAGTAATTTAGTTCCACCAATACTATCAGGACTATCTGACTATCACGATATAATCCTATATAAAAATGTTATTAAAAATCTCAATGTAATTTTTAAAAACCTATCTATAGATATCACAGACTTATTGACATTATGATCTCCCTTTTTTACATGAAAGTAAAACCAACTTGGATTTATACCGACTAAAAGTATCGGCTTAAAACGGCTATAACATATATACAGTTAGCAGACAAATAGACATAATAAATCTATAAAAGTCATTAAGCTATTAGAAGCAATCCTGTTCACACTCTCCCACAACTTTAAACAGTCTATTATTTGTACTGATTCATTAAGCTACATATTAGTTATAAAGGGCCAATATATTTTCTTTTCATAATAAATTAAAGTCTTCCATTGTTTTAAGGGTCGAAGAACTGTACTAATGTTATTTAAAAGGTTTGGATGTTACTTTGGCATGGATTCCAAGGTATTCTGGAATCAGTACGAATAAATCGGCAGACTTGGCGTGTATTTAGTACAAGACTCTGCAGCCATCCAGTGTGGCACTTTAGATCACCTTTTTATCCGGGACCCAGGAGCTGTTATCTCTTACACAAGCTATGTCATGGACTAAATTCTGGGAATTGTCAAAATCTCAGAAAGATAAGTATTATGTATGCTACTATACAACCCAATATACCAATGCGACCTTCGTTTTTTTTCCCAAAAAATTACTGAACGGAGGATTATATCGACTATTTTTTGTTTGGGGCATGCATGAAAGTACGTATATGCACCTAACCACGATCAGGGTCAGGGACCAATCACTGTCTGAATGTGGCTTGGAATACGGTTGCATTTGTCACATCTATTTCTCTTTTCCTAAATGAATACATCTCTCATAATATGATATCCTTCCTTATATTGTCCCCGTCATGTTCAATGTTTGTTAATGTTCGAGATTAGCCCTCTATGTAACTTTTATGTAAATATTTTAGATATAACAATATTAAGCTGTAAACTAACATATTTGTAAAATATAACATATTACTAAGCATTTTCATCTATATATTGTAAATATTGATTATATTTTTATTTTATTGGTGAAGGCAGTATTTTAACTGGACCTGGTATTCTATTATTGTGTAATATTCTCTTTTACCGTACAATTTTCTTCGTACTCATATCTATATATATATTGGCGAAATGATTATTGTAGTCAACTGGCACGCTCGAAACGCCATAAATTTTAACTGAACTGAACTAAAAGTGTCATTCGTCTACGGAACCATATTAAAGTGGTAATGTAGTTAAAAAAATCCAGTAATAGGATATGAAAATATATTATATTTTGTATAATAATAATAAATGTCATTGAAAGCAAAAAGTATCGTAAGATAATTATTATATGTGTAACAAAAAAAATATTAGCAACATTATAAAAATATTGTTTAATAAATATATTTGTTTGTTACACAATATAAAACGACATATAGGAATAGTTAATAATATTATATGTAATTATTAAAGGCGTCAGTCATTTATACAAAGTGAAGTTATCAAATATATTAAAATTATAGTGATATCTGTCACGGTTTTGACAGATGTTTATAATTTATTGTAATATTGATCTTGTCATGGTAATTCTCACATTCCGCTAGCTCATCCGAATTTAGTATGTGTGCCTAAATTCAATAAATAAATCATTGAAACGAAGATGTTTAATATTATATTTTGTATCACTAATTAAGGTCAAACTTAAATATTTTTATATGAATACTATAACTTTAAGTAAACGCCCTTGTGGCATAATGCCACAGTACCCGTTTGTACATGCAACATTTCTGGGTTGAATTCTTATTTGGGGTGTTTCCTATATTTTAAATATTTTTATTTCTAATGTCTGATCTGTGCCTACTTCTTTTTCATCTATTGGAAGATAATAGGTATATGTAAGTACTTTTAATAAACATTGCAGTCATTTATTTAAGTTGTATTGCGTATCTTATTATACATATATTGTATCGCACTTGATCAGATATATTTAACTTCACCACTCTATAACATAAATAATACTTATGCTTTAAACTATCATGCTAAGCTATACAGAACCCATATCATCTTCATTTTTCTTCAATTATTATTTAAATTATTTGCAAGACCATAATTTATTAACATAATTCTAAATTCGATCGTTTTCATTATTAAAATTAAGTTAATATCTTATTCTTAGCTAAAGTCATTTTTAAAATGAATTTAAATTGTAATGTGGAAAATTAAAATATTATAAAGTTTATGCTCCAATTTCGTATAAAACACAGGTTTTGAGCTGTTTAATTTAAATCGCATCCTTGTTTGGTATCTTTGAATGAATGACGAAACATCAGCCTCCATAAATTTTATTTCTTATACTTATATCACGGAAACTGTTTTGATCTTGTTTTTTTTTATTATGCTATTTTACAAAAGTGATAATAGCTTTAGTATTATGTATAATAGCATCCTGTTGAGTAGAAGATGTACATACAAGCGGATGCCTGCAACTTCGTTCGCGTGGTTTTTATGACTATTGCTACGCTTTTTTCGTTATACTATTTGGCTAAACTTTAACCATTTTGATAAATGCTAATTTAGAGGAATATTTTTTTTATATGTCAAATAATAATAATATGTCAATTGAGGTTTTAAGAAATCATTCCTTTAATTTTTATTTATATCAACAAAAAATCCCCATCGCGCTCCATCTACTTCTGCGCCATTATCTTATAATAATGTGATTGTGTAGCTGTAGCTGTAGCTCATTTTTGCATTGATCCACATGATATATTCCATTTTTTTTCCTCCGCTTTGCAGCTATCTTAGTGGAACTGAACGCCGCATTTTTTCTTGCGGTAAATTAGGTATACTCATATAAATTCGATTCACTCGTGAGTAATCGACGTAATATGACTGTGTCTACTTTTTACCCTTTCTGCAAAAACTACCTCGTACAGGTGTACGAGGTAGTTTTTGCAGAAAGGGTATACTGTACTCTTGAGTATGTTATTGCATAACGTATAGTACAGTGTTAATTGTCGACTGCTGCTTTAAGCTATTACCACACCAAAATTCATTAACTTGTATCAAATATTTATCATTAATTAAAAAAATCAGCTTCACGCTATATTCCGCACACAGCAGGGTAGGCAGAGGGAACCAAGGGTCAAGACACTCTGTTCTCCACTTTCCACCGAATTTCAAAGTTATTCCATGTTAAGTTCCGCAACTCAAAACACAATGATCTAATGAGACCGGAGTGTCTTAACACTAGGTACCCTGGTTCAAAAAAAAATCTGTAAATATTTTCATGATTGATGCGCATCTATTATACATAAATAAAACCATTTAAAGACATGCAAGTCAAAATTAGAATACTAACTTAATTCAATTTAGTTACTATATATTTCAATTGGTACAATTCGGTAGTTACTCTTTGATTTTTGCAGTTCTATTGCTTAGTCGTTGACTAAACTACTAGTGGGTCAATTTTCCATTAGGTTCCACTGTAATAGCGCTACATCGATTAGTGATCAAAATAATAAAATTATAAAACTAAATGAACTTCCCAATTATTTCTCTTATCCTGATGTGTATAAGGTACCTATCATACTAGTATATTACAATAGCGGCCCAGCGGCTTAGTCGTTTACTTTTTTATTTAATGATATTTAAGTGTATTTATAGAAAATTGGTTGGTTATTTTAGTAAGGTTACCTTTACTGTTATATACTTAGTAAATCCTAATTTAAATCATTTAGGATTTCTTTGTCGTGATTACTACATAATGCTTAGTTATTTCATATTTCTCTAACTAACACAGCTATTCTGAAAAAAATCCTGAGAGTTCCGGGATAAAAGTAGCCTATATGTTGCTCCATACAGTTGCTCCCCTTCTATCAGTCAGTGAAAATCCCACAAAAATTGGTTCAGCTGTTCCAGAGATTAGCCTCGACAAACAGAAAGACAGACGATAATTTTGGAATTGTTTGTTTTTTTTTATATCGTGTAAATAGCTATATGCACATAAGAAGACTCGGTTATTTTGAAATCACAGATAGACATGATTGTTTTATTTATATAATAGATGATTCATGTTTTACGCTTTTTTTTCGTTTTTATTAACTGGCACATAGGTATGTCCTTTTCGTCTTAATTGATAATGTCAAAGGTTCGTTCACATACACTTGACAGCTTATTTATTTTATCTATTATATTCTTGCCAATTGCCAATTACCGTAAATATATATACACAACAAAGATTTGTATTAAAAATAATAAGAAATATGACAAGATCATAATTTTTTTTTGTGTTAATTGTTTTTTTTTTGACATTTTTGTCCAAGGGTCCTATTACCTAGCGATGATGAGACCAATGGAATATCCTGATAAATGATGAATACCTGGTCAGGATAATAAATATTTATTTATATTTATATTTTTATTTCATCATATATTTCCATTTATATTTCCATGGTATCAAGGCAAACGCGGCGTTGACTTCCGCCACTCTACACAGAATGCCTTCAAAATTCAACGGAAAATGGGAAACGGAGTGTCACATCTACTAGGTTCCCTCTACCTACCCTGATGTGTGGGGGAGACAGCGTGAAGCTGATTTTTATTTTTTTAATTGTTTGTATAAAGCTTGCGTTAATTGGGTTTACGATTGGTGATAAGATCACAATAAGTGTGAATATATTTATTCATATCAAATAGATACAAGTGTAAATACTCTTTTGCTCATTTTATAATATATATAAGAGAAGTAAGTGAGAAGAGTGAGAGAATAAAATTATTACATTTTCTTTAATGAGACTGCTCTAAATATATTGTAATCGCCTTAAAGCGCAGTTACTTTTAACCAGAACTGAATGGATTGTTTGTTTATTACAAAACTGTATATATTCTTCATAATTACTAAAATACAAACTTAACTAGGATTTTGGAAGCCCTAACTCTTTTCCAACTTAATCTAAAGAGTAGTAAGTAAATAATAAAGAATATCGTTATAAAATAAATATTTTATTTTAATTACAACAATCGTTTTAAATTTATATCATTCGTTCATCGTTAAATAAAATAATTTAAGGTAAGTGAGCGCCAGTTGGGTGGAAGCCGTTTTCGTCGGCGGTGTAGTCCACTCTGTAAGTTAGTCCATCGGCACCGACATATTCATAGAACCCGGATACTCTTGTACCACCAGCCGAGTTCGCGTCGACTACTCCACTTTCCCCAGCACTTATTCCATTTTCCGTCTTGTATTTGTACTGGTAGCTGTTAAGGTTTGAGTCACTGTCTTGTTCAATGATTCTCGCATAGCCCTCGTTGCCGTAATTTTTAGGATAAACATACTTAGTGGGTGATGCCGTTGAAGACGCGACCGCTACGACAGGTTGAATTGTTGAACTGGGAATTACTCTGAAATAAATATAAGAAATATATTATTATAATTTAAATACATAATATAATTTGAGGACGTTGTGGTGCAGTGACACAAATGTGTGGCTATAAACGCTACGGTTGTGTGTTCGATTGTCACTCGGAGGAATGAATTAGTTTTGGAAAATATTAATTTTCATTTGCACCACGACGAAGGCTCTTGTAACAAGGCAATGCGCGGTATTGAGTTCCGCCACTAAACACGCAAGAAAAAAAAAGTGTCCCAACACTAAGTTTCTTCTGCCTACACTGTTGTATTCGGAATATAGCGTGAAGTTGTGAAGTAAATAATATTGACTTAATTAATAAAACTGATTTATGTGACAATCTCTATTGCATCAAATTGTAGCGCCTATAAATTTTACAAAGCAAGCAGCTATGCTATAGAGAATTAAGAATACAATTTTTTAGGAGTGGACAAATTATCAAGACATTCCTTATAATAATTTTATTAAAATTTAAAAAAAATATTTGCAAATAATTTATTAACAAAACTTCTACGATATGTGACTTTTTTCGTCTTCAATACTTAAGACATATCGATATCAATAAATATCATATCATTAAATATTACTATATAGGAGTATATATTTAATTAAAGCTTTATTAAGCTCTACCTTATGTAAAAAATCAAGCAGAAATATTTAACTATATACCTATTATCCTTGTAAGCTACTACTGGTGGTGCAAGCTGTTGATGTAGAGGCTGGTATGCGTAGTTCGGATAGTATCCATTGTTCCTGTTAAAGTAGTTGTTATATCTGTAGTTGTATCTTCCATCATATCCTCGGTTAAATGCACCATATTTGTCCCCATAGAGGTCTGGACGATAGCTTCCGTCGTTGTCAGATCTTACTAAGTTTACAAGGCACAGAGCCAAACTTACAAACTGTAATATAAAAAATGTGAATAAAATCGAAATTATGCAGTAGTAGCTGATATATATTTCTATAAGAATTTAGTATCTCTCTCTGTTTTTAACTCGAGTGGCGAACCTAAACAGCACGCTTAGTACTCGTAGATTAAGAAGTTTGTATAAAATTATTTAATAAATATACATATACATATATATGTACATATAATATTTTATGACTTGAAATATTTTTAACTAAATTTGAAAGAATTTTCTATTTTTTTATAAGTAGATTTTTAAAAATATTAAGCCAAAAAAATAGAAGTAATTCTATTTATTATACAGTAACAAAACAATCCAACAATGATATTTATTAAAATTGAATGATTATATGGCGAGTTACATTAAAAAAATGCAATTCGAATTTACAATTGTACCTTAAGTTAAATGTTTATCATTGCACATATTAATCCCATAAATTACATAGATTTTAATATTTATGAAATAAAAAATATATGAAATTTTGTAAAATACCAATAATAGCAATGCAGTTTAGTTCAATTAAATTTATATAAGATGTTATGCACGACTCTTAAAGTTTAAATATTTTGAGTGCCAAAATATAACATTTTATATATATAGGTATATAAATTTAAATAATAGTGATTTTTATCTTATTCTCTTAAAATTATGATATTATTCAAAAAAATCTTACCATGAAAGCCTTCATTGTACTAAAACCTTGTGTGTCTGAATCTTACAAGACAATGATACTTCGACTATCCCATCACTTGATTTTATACAATCGTCGAAACTAAAATAGACTATTTATTGCAAGAATAGAATCGCCCGATATGTAGAAAAAGCAATTTAGTGCTTGTCAAGGTGACATTGAAAGGAACTTATTTGGAGCGCCGTGTGGTGAGTTACGCCAATAACCACACCCATAGTAAGAAATTCGATCAATTTACAAAACTACAAAAAAATCATCTGCTATTTGAGTTCCGGGATCTAATCTTTGTTGCCCACATATTAACTTAATCGGTATTCAGCAAGTTTATTCTGTATATCGCTTTAGATCGGTTGTCATAAACGCATATTATTTTGAAATAAAACAGCACAGTATCCACAATATTTTACTATAATTTAAAATCCACGTGCAACATATAAAACAGTAAGACATCATATTCCATATAAATTAGCATCATTCGCTCTCGTCTTCTACAATCCTAACGAATACTTCATATTCTAGCTTTAATTTATTTTTAGCAGAGTTAGACTCTGTCCTTAAAGCTTTAGATCCTTTGAAGTTGTAGAACGTCCCTAGCTTTTCACCCGCCTTCAGGTTCAAGTATGGCGGGTACCTGAAATTACAAAAATATCTCATTATAACAAAAACAGAAAATTTAAACTTAACAGGTAAACTTAACTAAACTTTAAATTTCGTTTAAGACATTATATTATTTTTGTATCCCGCACACAGTAGGGTAGGCAGAGGGAACTTAGTGCTAAGACACTCCGTTCCCCATTTTTCGCCAAATTCTGTAGGCATTGCGTGTTGAGTGGTGGAATTCAACGCCGCGCTTTCCCCTTCGACACCAGAGCAGAGAAATGAAAATATAAATGTAAATAAATATCATCTCCTCGAGTGGGAATCGAACCCACAACCAGTCGATTTATAGGCACACTTTATGCCCCTGCGCCACGACTGGCCTCTAAGATATTATATGCCTATTGATTTTAATTTTAGGAAGTATAAAAATTAAGTGTGTAAGTAAGAGAAAAAATAATATTTTTTTTTTCTCTTACACACTTAATTTTATATTCCTAACCCATTTTTAACGATGTTATGAGATTACAACCTTTAACTTATAAAATTACTTTCTGAAGATATATTTATAAAGTTTAAGCTTCATATTGCTATAAACAAGATATTTTTTTTCGAATTTTATCAATTTTCTAAATCAATAATATAGTTTACAACTAAATAAATTCTTAATTTAGAATGTTATTTCTTGAGTTTTATATACTAAAATATGTATAACAAACTTCTATCTACATAAGAGTACTTTGCATAACATAGACCTACATACGTAAATAACGTAGTGCATAGCTACAGCGGTATTAAAACACGACTAACAATATTTTTAAAGTTTGCATTAATATCAGGTAAACATACCAATAATAGTATCAATTATATCAACCAATTATCATGATTAACTAAATATACTAAATATTGATCTTCTGAAGGAACATTAAAATAAAACAAAATAATCGCAAAAAATGGTTAAAAACTTTAACCAATTAGAAAATCTTTTATTACTATTTTTAACTTGTCTACTGAATACTTATTTAGAAAACGTATAAAGATTTGAACAGAGCGGGACTCGAGCCCGCGCCTCCTGGAAACCGACCAGGCGCTCTGACCACTAAGCCGTATGTTCTGCTTAGTAACGTATGGCTTAGTGGTCAGAGCGCCTGGTAATTAAATATTTTTCTTTCCTAAGTGTGGAATAACACTTTAAAAAATGTTTAAAAAATTGTCTACTGAATGTTCCTGGAGTATAAGTTACATATACTGCTTATTGCTGATAATGTCAATAAATGATAAAATAATACTCTAGCATTTAATTATAAATAATAAGTTCAATATAATATAAAATTACGTGTAGAATGCACGCTTAAGATTTAAAATGGAACTGCTTCACATTAATAACAATACTAAATATAAGAGAATTTGAATATCTAATTTTTATACGAATATCAAATAGACAAAAAAATACTTTAACGTTCATTAGAACAATTTTCTTACCACAAGTCTATATGTCTTTACTTTATTTGCGAATATATTTTACTCACTCGAGTTAATAAATTAACATTAATTTGAGATATTAAGTGAAATAAACTTTTCTTTAGAAGGTACCGTTATTCTTAAATTTCATAATTCCTTTAATATATGCCGGGATAATAAACTTTTACTTTAAGGTTTTGTTCCTTGTAACCCCCTTACTGTAAGCGTAAGGGATATAAAATTAAGTTTATTAGGAAATTTTATATGGTAAGCTATATGAACATGATAAAATCGATTCGTTAGACGTCATATGCTTAGTACAGTTGTTATATGCTTAATTAATTCTTTAGAAATGCATGTCATTTATATTTATAAACGATATGCAATAATTCCATTTAAAATAGATTCCATTGAAACTTAAACATTTAATCCCGCACACAGCAAGGTAGACAGAGGGAACCTAGTGATAAGACACTCCGTGCCCCACTTTCTACAAATTACAAGAAAATTTATTTATTTTAAATAATATAATATTATTCCTCATCAAAACAAATGTAAGTGGAAGGACGATAGTTAAAGCGAGATCGTTTGCAATAATAATAATAATAATTCCCACCAAAGAAAGTATATCGTGCAGTCCATACGTGTGAGGCCACAAGCAATACTTATAATAAACTAAATGTCTATAGATCCACATCTTTGAAAATTCTGGACAGATTTGAATGAAACAATTTTTCTTACATACCTAGTAAGCGTGGGCGGGACATAGACATTTTAGAATCAATGATGGCATATCTGACGCAGAAATATTATAGACAGTAAGAAATAAAATCAAATGGAAATGGCTCCTTACGAATAATAGTTCAGGGTAATAAGCATGTTGTAGTTATATATGTGTAATAATCCAAAGTCTGTAAATCATTAAAGAATATGGAAATGCCTGTCGTTAACATAAATATAAATTAAAATTCCTGAACATTTGACATTGAAGCCAGACCAGGTTCCTTTAAAAAAAGGAATTTAAGAAGTTTGCGCCTACTAATGTTGAAGATAATATTATGAATATATTTTGTTAACGTAACATGAAAATCGAAAAGACTTTAAAATTCTGGAATATTTTATGTGAGGATCAGTTTAATTATAAAAATACGACTTAAGCACAGATTTGTTCAAGAAAATAAACGTTATAATTTTTAACACTGTACTGCTCACAATACATTCATTGTGTTTTTTCACTTTTCGTAACGTCAATTTTATACGAATTTAAAATCCATGTTTTCATATAACTATATACATATAACAATTTTAAATGAAAATGAATGCTATTGCACATAAAATAGTATAAAATTTAGTAAGAATAGGAAATGTAGATATTTTTGAATAACATTCAATTTATGTAAAGATTTAAATTGTCTTTCTATCACTACGTGAAACGAGCAATTTATACTGGTCGATAGCATAAGAAAAAATATTATGAATACGTTTTATTTTTAGAATACACTTTTTTATTTGCGTATTTTATTTGAAATAATAATAAGTAATGTATATATTTTTGTAATAATGATAAAAAAAATACAATTGTAATGCCGGCTGTATAAGTTATAAGTTGCCAACTGGTTATTAAATTTAAATAAAAAAATAGCAACAGCGTCAGAAAATGTAAACGTGATGAAATTTTTCTGGATCTGAAATCTGCAAGTTTAAATTAAATAAATTAGTTAAAATTTTTAATATGCACGGAAATTAATATTTATGTCAAAATAAACATTTGCCTGCCAAGATCTATTTTTGATCAACGTCAAAGATTTCGGTAAGTGTTTAATATAAGATACCAAAAAGAAACATAATTATTATATTAAACTCTATAAAGCATAAAAATATTTTATAAATTAAATATTCACAATATTTATAATACAAATATAGTAAGGCGTCTGCCGCCATTTTGAATGATGATTTATGTACATTTTTAACTTATAATTTTCTAAATAATATATGTTTTATATTCATTAGGATGACTCGTATCACATCTATATCTATATCGATATATATGATAAGAAAAGTCAATTCTATAAATTATAGATATGAAAAAATGTGTTTATCGGGGTGTTCCCCCGTAGGAAAAATTAAAATCAAATCAGTCAAATTACGTTGACTGAAGCAATTATTTTTAATTTAAAAGGAAATTGTTAATTTTAGGCCCGTCGTGGCACAGCGGCACAAAGTGTGACTGTAAAACCGACTGGTTGAGCACTTAACATGCAATGCCTTCAGAATTCCGGCAGAAAGTGGGGAACAGAATGTCTTACACTAGATTCCCTCTGCCTACCCTGCTGTGTGCGGGATACAGCGTGAAGCTGATTTTTTTTTGTTTATTTTAAAAATAAATTATTTAACTTTATTTAATTTACATAAAAAAATGGTTAACCATTATTTAGAAGATAAAAGTTCAACTAATAGACTTTTTTATTGGCCTCTCCGTTCTATATAGTTATTATTAGTATTTAATATAAGTATTATTTTAAATATTAGAGACATAAAAATCAACGGAGATATATTTTGTCGAGGCTACCTAAGAAATTACAATGATTACAATAAATATAAAAAAGAATTTATTTTGGCGAGGATTCAGGAAGTAAATCCTAAATGTGAGAAATTGATATTATGCTTAATATAAGTCCCGTAGTAAGGCGAGTATTACAAAAGTTAGAAACAAGTGGAAATAGCTCACACATATAGTATATATTGCATATATTATGGAAAAAATCTTGCTTATTAAATAATCATGTAAGAAAATGTATATGAATATATTTTTCATAATATAAGCAAACACACTGTGTAAGTACCTACCTAAGATACGTAATAAATGGAAATTGCTTTTAGAAAAACATGAATTTATAAACATTTCATGAAATATTTATTATTTCTCTATTTATTTTTATTTCTTTCCATTATTTATTTGAATATATTTTGAATAATGATTAAATCTTTACACCACATTAGGTAATAGTTAAAATACTTTAGTGTTAAGTGATTTTAGTGTTTAATTAAAATACAAAAAAAGCAAATATTTGTACTATAACAATTTCTTCTTGGTACATTTTACCTAATGGTGATCGCTTTGGGATAGTGTAAACGGAAAAAAACTTCAATCTTGCTACGATTTTTTGTAATAGAAATCTTACAGAAGTTGAAAAATTACGTTGGAAAAGGATTCAGAAAATAAAAAATATTCCAGTTACTATTATTTTCACACTGTATACCGCACATAGCAAAGTAGGTAGAGGGAACCTGGAAACCTAGCATTAAGGCACTCTGTTCCCAAGACACTTGTTCTGACACTTGTTCCCAAGAGCGCGACCAAGAAAATATTAAATATTTCATTCCACCGAGTGGGAACCCACAATCTTTTACACTCGTAGTTTTGCGCCACGACGGCCACGTTTCAAAAGACAAAAGGTAGAAAAGACTCAGTTCAAATACAACATATATTTCTTACTAGCGTAGTGTGTAGTTTTGTCCGCTTGAATTATATGGATATTTATAAAGTTATTTATAAAATATTTTCTAGTTTTCAATAGGAATTAAGAAATTAAGCAAGCGTTGCTAAGCAACAAGGAATTTCGTTATTTTAAGAAAATGTCGCCCAAAATGGGCTTCCTAAGCGCTTATACGCGTGCGCGTTATGTGCGTGTATTACATACGCTGACTCAACCTTATGAGACACATAAAACTAATATTCTACAAAAATATAATCATATAAAAAAATATAAAAAAACTACTCGATGCTATACATAGTATCCATTTAGATATATTTAATTTAAATTAATAGAGTTATTGCTATTGTATTTTCTATAATTTGGTAATATAATCTAATCTAGCTTCACGCTGTATCCCTAGCGGGTTAGTCAGGGAAAAGGGACGCCTAACGTTACGGCCGCTGCATACCTCTTTCGCCTCGTACACTGTCATCAGCCTCTTCATACATGCTCTCCGGAGGGTTCTCATGTTTTTTACGTGACCTTCCTCCAGTATCTTCGATACTGTGTTTTCGAAGGTCAACCGAGGTCTCCACATACCTCTCTTACCGCTTACTTTTCAGTCATAAATCTTTTTTGCCTTTCTTTCATCACTCATTCGTTCGACGTGCCCAAACCAGCTGAGCACATTCTTCTTCATTCTCTCCATGGCATCCCCGCTAGTACCTGCCATTCTGTATATCTTTTCATTGCGAATTCGATTAGTTAAGCTGACTCTGCATATCCTACGAAGAGATCGCATCTCCACGGCATTCATCTTTCTTTTAGTCTTCTTCTGTGATACCCACGTTTCGCTGCCGTATAACAGCGTTGGTACAAACACTGCATCGTATACGGCTAAACGTGCAGCTTTCCTAACGTTTCTCTGTCTCATCAATACAGCTAAGGCTTCGTTAACCCTTTTACCGACAGCAATACACAAAATTTCCACATCCGTCTCGTATTTTCTATCTCTACTGAACATACTTCCCAAATAATTTGATTTTCGTCGTATTATGATAAATAATACTAATATATTAGTATTGATTTATCATCTCATTTTAGAGGAAAAGGTTTACGCTGGGTGTTGGTGGGTAGTGTCAAGTTCATCGGTGAGCCTCACAGTATCGTGCGTCCGTAAGGCACTTACTACCTTTCGTACTGGCGGTTTGCGTAAATGCATTTCCATTCAATTTTGCAATTATAATTACATTTACCAATGCATTTACATTTTAATTTGTTTAATTAATTTATTAGTCTTAAAAATGTTTCGTAAAATTTGGCAATAGGTAAAAAAAACTGTCAAAAAATAAGCTTTGTCCGTGTGCGCTCTAATAAATATTACCAACAAAAAAAACTCGAATTAATATGTAAATATATTTTAATAAATGTTGTTTGTTCTTCCTCCTTTTAGAAAAACTAAGTCGGCTAAAAATTAAATTCTAAAAACACAAATTCAAACCATGGATTGCAGCTCATAGTTCATCTCAAGTCTGGGTGCAGGTCGCTAATATGATACACTTAAATATAAATGAAGATTTTATGGCGGTTATTTTCACGTATCATTGTTATTTTCATAAATAAATCAGCTTCACGCTGTATCCCGCACTCAGCAGGATAGGCAGAGGGAACCTAGTGTTAAGACACTCCGTTCCCCACTTTCTGCCGAATTCTGGAGGCATTGCGTGTTGAGTGGCAGAACTCAACGCCGCGCTTTGCTTCGACAGCGAAGAAATGGAAATATAGATTTAAGTAAATATTTCATCTCCTCGAGTGGGGATCGAACCCACAAATTCTTGTGCTTGTTACAAGTATTTTTAATTATTCATTTTTATTTTAAATACATATTTTCTATCTTTTTATATGTGTATATTTAACAAAAAGCATTCTTTAGAATATTCTTTGGGTAGCGGAAATATGTACAGAGGTACTAGCTAACGAAACATAAATTGAAAATGTGACTTTTTTTACTTTAAACGATGATAAAAGAAATAATTTTATAATGTTAATCATAAAAATTATTAAAAAAATATCTAATGTTTGTTTTTTGTTTGTTTGTTAGCTTGATCTTTTTTTTCTTTTTGGAATATAATATTATAATTAAGTGGACGTATTGTTTGGACATCCGATTATATACAGATGATAGAATCCAGCATATGCGCTAAGTTTAATTTTAGTATTTTTAACATTTTTAAAATGTCCACATTTAGGAAAGAAAAATATTTGTTTAGAAAACATATAAAAAATTTAACGTAGCGGGCCTGGTCGATATATAGGAGGCGCAGGTTCGAGTCCAGCTACGTTAAAATTTTTATACGTTTTCTAAATAAGTATTAATTTTAGTAATTTAAACAGTAATCGGAATAGGAAGTAAAATCTTATTTGAAGAACTAAAGTAATAAATGAACTTAGTGGATTTTTAATTTCGTATTTTTTGTTTTTCCCTATGTTTAATTTTAGTCGTAAACAAAGTAAGTACCTTAACCTTACTTATTTAGAAGTGTGGAATAACACTAAAAAATGTTTAGAAATACCTTAACCTTTATATTGTCCATTGGCCATTGGATTATATCAGGGGTTCCCAACCTTTTCTTGATCAAGGACCATTTTTATATCATTCTTGGTAGCAGGGACCACTATGCATGTAGGTATATTAAAAATTAACTGTGATAATTAAACAGAACCTTCGCCTCACTATCCCCAGTCACAAAATTAAAATCGTTCGCGAACCACATTTAGGCTTGTTAGATTAGAGTTTGTGAAGACGTGATGTAAATAAAGAAGAATTTCGTAAACTAATTAATTTTATAGGATATAAAATTTAATCAATTCAATATAATGTGCTTCTTCATAAAATTTGGGTACTTTAAGCACAAAAACTCATCGCTTGTAGTTTTATTGCTATGACCTTTTATGATAAATTAACGTGCACATGCCAATTTTGTGTGACTATTACAAAACTTACATTCATAAGAATAACATGTTTTATAGTAACTTATTAATGAGGTTTTAACCTTTAGGTTCGTATTGTAAAATTTTATAAACTCAACTACAGCTTCGCGTTCTTTTTCGCATAACAGAGAGTAAGCATACAGTACTTATTTTTAAGATACTCCGTTTCCCACTCTCTC
Organism: Heliconius erato x Heliconius himera; assembly: GCA_013421005.1. Taxonomy (NCBI): domain Eukaryota; kingdom Metazoa; phylum Arthropoda; class Insecta; order Lepidoptera; family Nymphalidae; genus Heliconius; species Heliconius erato x Heliconius himera. The sequence goes on along the minus strand of JAATLQ010038579.1, from coordinate 98,038 downwards.
TCAGGAATTCAGTGCAGTTCTTAATTTATGGCGATCTGAACGTGCTGCTTGAGTGTTGATCATACTTATTTAGAAAACGTATAAAAATTTAAATTAGTTGGACTCGAACCCGTGCCTACTGGAAACCGACCAGGCGCTCTGACCATTAAGCCATACGTTCTCCAGCGCGGGTTAGAGTCCCGCTACGTTCAATTTTTTATACGATTTCTAAATAAGTATTTTTCTTTCCTAAGTGTGGATTAACACTTTAAAAATATTAAAAATATGAGTGTTGATGACTTTGTCAAAGTCACGTTGGGTTAAGAACAATCGAGGTAGATTTTACGATAAAAAAGAGATAACGTTACATAATAGTTTTATAGGAGAATGTATTTTAAAAAGAGATACTACCTTTTGAATTATGCTCAAAAAGCTTCAATTTAAAAGTTTAAAAGACTCCAAAAGTCCAAAATAACAAAAAATATATATACTATGCGGCTTAAACCGGAAGTAATGATGATTGGTTACATATGCTATGAAACATTTAGTTCAACAATTAAAACAGCGCTAGAGACCTACTACTCTTAAACTGAAGTTACAAATACATACAAATAAGTCAATACAATACATTACAATAGCACACAGTTTGTCATTGGCATTCAGTAAATAATTCAATAAATAATATAATTTTAAATCGCCTTCGAAAAGGAAAAGATAAATCAAAATCGTCGTTGATTTGAGGCAAAGCTCAAATCGACATTAGACAATTTTGTTGTTTGTCTGTTCTTAGAAGAACAGTTTTATCATATCAACAATCATATCAAAATAATCATGTATCAAAAATATATATATTACTTTGTTGTTTGTACGTCCGTCCGTCTATCAAGACCCCTTTCCTCAGGAACGCGCGCGCGAGGTAATAAGCTGAAATTTATCAGCATTGTCCCTTCGAGCTGTGAAAAAATCAAACTTCTAAGCCAGCGCAATCAAAAGATACCGCCGTTAATGCTGTAAATTTTCGAAACTCGCAAAGGTATACAAACATACAGAGTACTTCCCGTGAACTAAAAATCTTGAAATTTGGTACGTAGCAACGTCTTATGACACATATAAGGGAATACTTACGAAGCCTTAAATTTTGTGGTATTTTATAGAAAAATCATTACAAACTTATATTTGTAGTTAATTTCATACAAAATAACCGCAAACTTAAGTTTGTCACCTTTTATAAGTTCTATAGTACTTGACGTACCATCCTGAAATTGATACAAAAGCCTCGTTGTGGTTTATTTACAAGATGGTCTCTTACCAATAACTCCTTCAGGTACATTCAATATAATAGACATATTGACAGATAGTATTTTTGCTCTTACGAACTTAAAAAAATATGTAAATAGAAAATATTTAATTGTACCATTTATTCATTATTGGTTATATATTTTTATGTTATTGTGAATACTTATTTGTATGTTTGTAAGTTCAGTTTTACAGTAGATTTTCCATTCGCTTTCAATAAATTATTTAGTCACAAAATATTGAATAATTTTACTTTGCTATGATTTTTTGTTTAAAAAAAGGACTAATTTTACTCTACTATTTTTATTTATACAATAATGACATTTTAAAATAAAGAATAATTATGCAGTATAATGATACCGTCCAACCGTTTAATAATAGTGCCTGCAGGAGGTACATGCTGCTTTTAATTTTAAAAAGCAGTATACATTATACGTTTAGATTTTTTTCAAACTAACGTTGTCTTGTCATGAACAAATTTCAGGCGAAGAACTTTCATATTTGCAACTATTATTTTTTTTATAGTTTTCTAAAAATTGCTTTAAAATTATAAATTGAGTTTGTAAAACTGCACTGGTTTCTAATGAATTGTTTTTACCATGAACACTATTTTTTTGTCTTTTTTTAGTGAGGGAGCTATGTGGGTAACAATCCTTAAAGTCTAAATTATGAAATTTAAACTAAAGTGACTTTATAATTTCTATTTGTTTGGGCTTATTTCCGCAACAGCTGAACCGATTTTTATGGAACTTGTACTGGATGACAGGAAAGATTGTGAAGCAGCGTACTACTAAGGCGACGTGATGGCTTTTTATTTAAGAATTCGGCATAGTCCGCGGCAGACACCGCGGTTGGGACGGTAATTTTGCATAAGAAATCTCAAAATTTTATAAAGCTGAGCGTGCACTACATATTTAAAGGCCTGAGAGTGGGTATGGATAGGCCTGTTTCATATGGTCAATAATAGTTATTAGCTGCTATATTAAATATGACCTGAATTTGAACATAAACACATCTTTATACTTTTATGCTTCTTATCTATGGACTTTGTTTTGTCTTCTCTGTTAACATGTAATAAGTAATTTGAGAAACTTAGAGGTTTTTTTTTGACTACGTGTAAAATGACATCTGTAGATATTGCACAGTTATCGAGTATACTTTAGAGACGTCATCATCGTATCAGTATAACTTATTATAATAGATATTATATAAACTATTGTTTTTCAATTTATTTTTGCTTCATATATTTTGATGACATTACTAAGATAGAACCTATATTATATGATGAAAGATTTTTATAGAATCTTTGAGGCCAGTCGTGGCGCAGGGGCAGAATGTGTAATTGTAAAGTCTAGTAATGTCAGTATTATTATTAGGTCTTCTCTCTCTCTCTGATGACATGAACATTGAACAGGAACTAATATGGTCACTGTATCTCATATAATGTTCAATATAATATACGTTTTATAGGCTACTGCTTCATTGTTTATGTATAAGGAAATTAATTGCAAATATTACCATCCTCATTTAGAATTTAAATTTACTACGATTTGATAATTTCTAACAATTTATTATAAAGTTCCGTGACGAGATATCGATATATGATTAAAATATTCACAGTAATATTGATTTGAACAGGATTCCTCAAGAGTTTTTTAGTGATGGAATTTGCTTGAAATGCATTTAAAACGATAAACCGGTAGTTGCCTCATTTGGAATGTTAATGAAAATCACTTTTATTGCTATATTTTAAATAGCCTGTCATCTTTTATGCGGACAATAACATGCTGAATAATTTTACTACACGCTTGCTGCTTTGCTTTTTTTATATCAAAGGTAACATTATAGAATTCAGCATCTTAAAGTGACTACTTTATCTAACTGTTATAAAATTTAGCACGAAATGTGAACTTTTAATACAAGTACTGGAAAAAATCCGAAACATAGAAATTTATATTTATATTACAGAAAAAAATATTACAAATTTATAATTTATAAAATAAGAGCATATTATAGCCAACGTTGTCAGATTTTCTCTCGGAGAAAACTGGGATTTTTGAATTTTTTTAGTAAAAAAGCGAGACTTATTTCTAGAAAATAAACTAATTAAAATTTTAAAGTAATAAAAAAAATTCTCACGGTACGTGGAATAATCTGTGAAAAGCGGGACTATGTCTGTCCTGATCGGAAAATTCAAGTTTTGGCCTAGAAATCGGGACACTCTGCCAAAATCGGGTCTGGCAACCCTGGCATAGGTCCGCAAATTTTGGGCTTGTCAACTTTTATAAGTTGTACATTCCGTTGATCTACAATCCTGAAATTGGCACGGATCCTCGGTGGGCCAGTCAAACTCGCATTTGATTGTTGTTTTTTATTTTATAATACTATTATTTTTTTAGTGTTATATCAAGAAATTGGTTCCATATAAGCTTATAATAAATATTCCAACCGCAAGGTTAGGAAAATAGGGGGAAATAATTCCTATTTTCCTAATTTCCTCACTCATTGATTTTAATTTTGGAGTTGAATGTGCATACAGTAGTCTAGTACCTTCTAGTTAGTTTTATATAAAATATGAAATAATAATAAATTTGGAAAAAACTAAATTCAAGCCTAACATATAAAACAAAGCATAAACACAATATTTTAATAAAATAATTTTACAGATAAAATAAACTGAAAAACGAATAATAATAAACATTTTCAATATTAACCCTAATAAGTTACTAATGCAATATACACCTAAGTAATTTAGCACCAAACAATCAATGCTCAAAAATCATTAAATTACCTTAAATTAAAAGAAACAACTATATGTAATTCACAATGATACGCGAAATCTGCGATAAATTAAAATTTCAAAAATTTGACCCTTTGCGACGCCGCCTTCTCGAAATTACTTAAATATACTTAATGGCATAGCTTAAGAAGGTAGTTATTAATTACTTGTTAATTTGAAAATATTGTTTTTAATTTTTTTTGTCGGTTTAATGTTTTAAAAGTTTTCTTTCTAAATACACTTGCGTGTACCTACGACCTACGTGTATAAAGATATTGTTAGATGAAATACACTACTAGACTTTATAAAATTGGCGAAGTGATTGGTGATCAACTCAACTCGCACACTCGGAATGTCATAAACTAAGAACAGAACAGCACAGAACAGAAGATTCTATAACGTAAATTAATGACAAAATTTATAAAAAAAATCCTTAAAGTTAATTTTAAAATTATCTCATTTCCATTTAGATATACATATATATAAACTATTTTATTGGTAGTATAGATATATGTCGTCAACGCGGATCCAAAATGATTTATTTCAACCAGTTCCAGCAAACAAATCATATAGATCATATCCGTAAATTAATAAACACTGCTCTATTTAGCATTAATTTTAGAAAAACCTCGATGAGTGACCTCGAACTAAAACATATAAAGGTCATCCTACTAATATCGGATGATACCAACTGAGATGATTAGATAAATTTGCATTCTTTAAGATCATAAAAACAAGGCAATAAATTATATAAGAAAATATTTTTTATATAGGTAACACAATTATGAAAATAGGTTACTTTTAAAATTTTACTTACGATCATAGAAAAAGCTTTTCTGACGATAATGTATAAAAGCACTTACTTCGTTACAGATTCCGTGATATTTTTAGGTTTTTCTGGTTCTATAACTTTACATTTCACCGCAACTTCTTCTGGTACTTTCACGTTATCGACATTGTTCGCAGTCCAGCTTAACTTGACACCACCGATATCAGGTGAAACATATTTAGCAATAAAAGTTTTTATTTTCCTATGAAGGAAAGGGAAGCGTGGTGCATACGTCTGATGTCCAATATATTCATTGGAATCACCTCGTCCCAAATGCTTGTAAGTACCGTCGTAAGGATAGGCTCCTCTCTGATAGATATACGTGTATTTTCCTTCATCACTAGGTACATATTTGCCTTCATCTAAAGGTCTATAATATTTACCGTCATCGTATGTGTCATAATTTTTAGGCTTGTACTTTCCGTCATCAAAAGGTGAGCATTGAGCTATCGTCAATATCGATATCACGATTGCCTGAAAAGTATATAGGATAGAATTTATTTACAATTACCAATTATAGCGTTTTTAACATTATGTTCAATAAATATGTTTGTTTACAGTATATGCATACTAAAGTATACATATACGGTAAAGAAAAAGTTTTTAAATACTATAACGTGATGGCTGTAGGTTCACTTAAAAATATTTAAATTAGATACTACAAAAATTATAGAATTAGAGACATATCGCCACCCTTTGCCTAATCTCTATATATAATAAGACAGCAAAAACATTTTGTCTGTACATTTAGTAATTTTTACAGAAACGGATAGAGGGACACTTAAAAAGAATAATAGAAAGCAAAAATATTTTTTTTTTATTTCTTGTCTGTCTGTTTGTCTGTCTATCTGTTGATATGTATGGTCATATTTTTCACTAAAAGTACTGAACTGATTTACTTAAAAGTAGCCACACCTCACCAGTAGCTTTATTTTAACTCAACTTAACAATTAAAGTTTGTTTCATCAAAATCAGATCATTAAAAAAAAAGTTATCGTCATTTGAATGAACTCAAGGCATTAGTTTGCCTGTGAATGTTATATAGCAATCGCGCTGGTAAGATTCTTGGCTAAAGAATGACATTCGAAATTTCAAAATTTGAATTAGTCTTGGTTATATGACTGTTGATAAAAATATATATTTTTGAAGCACTATTATACAATGTTTTATACAATAAAGTAAACAAAATTGAATTGTTAGTGGAGATTACCTTCATAAATCATAACAGTTAAGTTTAAGTCGTAATTAATTCAACACAGAGATAAAGAACGATTTGATCTTCAAAGAAATATCAAATAAATACGTAGATTTTTTGGTTCGTTCGTTTGAAATAAATCTATATAAAAATGCCTAAAAACATCCTTTCTACGTGTACTCTATAATAACTACATACTTACCAATTGTACATTTAGCTAATAATATATGTAACTAATTTAAAAACTATACAGGAGTTACTATGCAATCATTACAGTTATTTTACAAAGAATATTATGAATCAATAATTTTACATTAAAGGCTGTTTCTGAAGAAGTAAATTAAATTATTCACTGACATTAGCACATTTAACAGAATTTTAAAAAAAACATATCGTAGGTAAAAAGAACGTAATGTTACAAAAATATATACATATAATAAATAATTAGCCTTTTGTATATTTTATAAATATGAAATATCAACATTGGTCGTATTTTTTAGTTCAAAACATTCAAAAATTCTTATAGAAATTACGATAATATAGTAAAAAAATCATATTAGGATATTACAGATTAAAGTAATAAAAAATCATATCAGAATTTATTTTAGTTGTCAATCAATTTTGTATATTAGTTCAATAATCATATAGTTTAAGCGGGCGAAGCCGCAGGCGGGTCACTAGTATATAATAATTATGTGATCAAAATAACAAAAACAGAAGATCCATATATTCTTGTAAAATAAGTTTTCAATGAGAAAGCGAAACTAAGATATAAATATACGATTAAGTATACAAAAGATTGGTACTAATATAAAATTTGTATCTATCTTTCTATCAGATAAAAAAACTCTCTATTTAAAAGAAGACACTATGGAAGTTAGGATAACTCAATTTTAATATAACAAATATTTATTATTCTTTGAGATTCCAACACATTATTTAGAAATAATTAAATTAAATTTAAATTTAATTGGCTTCCCAGTCGCACCACAGGGACACTAAGGCAGTATTGAGTTCTGCCACTCAACACGCAATGCCTCCAAAGTAGGAAACGGAATGTCTTACACAGGTTTGCGGGATGCAGCAGCAGCAGGCTAAATAAATATATATATCTTATCACATTTTCGAATTTGAAGGCGTCGTCGTCGTCGCAGTTATACAGTATGTGACTAAACACGATGGTTGTGGGTTCTTTTCCAGTCGGGGAAATTAATTATTTAATGAAAATTTAATTTTTTATTTTAATTTTTATTTACATATTTTCGCTCTGCTCTGCTTCTAAGACAAAGCGCATTGAGTTACGCCACTCATAAATTATCTAGAAAATTCTGCGGAAAGTGCGCTGCACTATGTCTTACTTGATCGGTAAAATGTAAACATAATTCTAATTGAAGACCAAAATATAAGCGCTTGATGCAATTAACATTATTTTACAGTAATCAGCGTCACGCTGTATCCCGCACACAGCAAGGTAGGCAGAAAGAACCTAGTGTTAAGACACTTCGTTCCCCATTTTCCACCAAAATGTGGAGACATTGCGTGTCGAGAGGCGGAACTCAACGCCGCGATTTGCTTTGACACCAGGGTGAAGAAATGAAAATATACATTTTAATATTTTTTTTATTTCTTCGGGTGAAAATCAAACCCACTACCAGTCACATACTTCTGTCCCTTCGCCACGACTAACCTCAGTTTATAGTAATAATATTTTTTATTTTATTGATCAATGTCGAATTGTATAAATCCAAACACAAAGAAGTTAATTTAAATAACTAGTACCCATTTATACTTTCCTTAGTATTCGGTCATCGCTATAACCAATTTAGAGACTATTTCATTGACCCCAAACAGGCTGATGCTAAGCAACATAGGCTCTACACTTAATCGTAGGATAGGTATGTCAAAGTTAAAATTAATATTTTTTAAAAAATTATTAATGTAATAAAATATCAATATACCCGTCGGTAGGCGATTCCAACTCGACTTTCCAATAAAAAGTAATATTTCTTTAAAAACTATCCATAATAAAAAGAACAAAAAAAGTGGAAAATAATAATCTCACATTTCACATCACTACTAAAACATATAACTAATACATATAATTCACAAAAGTTATTACACACGTCCACACGTACATAATCCTTAAAACAAAGTTGTTAAAATATACAAACAAAATAAGAAATGTTAACTTACGAATTTCCGTAGTTGCATTTTTTCCAAAAATACAGGCAACTATTTAATATACAATGATATTTTTTCTCACACTCCGACCGGTACAAGCTGTTTACTCCACAGGTTATGTTTTTGATCTGAAACTAGATCACATAATTTGACATAAGTAAGCAGCATATTTTTGTGCGATAACAGCTAATATTCGTCAAAAAATATCGTATTCCTCATTGCCTTAATTAACATTTAGATCTATAATAAATTTTATTCGAGACATACCAAAAGTGGATCAGTATCCTAAAATCAGGTGTGACGAGGTCAAGCAGATGAATTTGCATAGCTCATGACATTATAGAGAATCTGAGTTATAACGTTATACACCGATGCACTGATTCTATTTTACTGGCACGATTTTTGAAAACCACTATATCGCCTAACACCTTGTGAGTTCGAGACGACTGACTTAAAGAACGATCGTAATTCTCTTAGAATGTATAAGGAAGAACTTCACAGGGCAATTTGCATATAATAAAATTAGTCCATCATAAACCCAACATAATGGTCACTAACCTTCCATTTTATCTTACTTATGCTCTTATACATATCATTATTTACATATTATTGCCGTAATTACATGCAATGCTATTTCTCCGTGTAACGTAATAAAGGCACTATCTTATGTTCATGCATCTATATAAACCCTAAGTTTTTTTTAAGTTAATAATTTTCTTATATATTAGTATCCTTATTTGACTAACCTTCACGTCCGGTGCACATATGACATTTCAATGTTGATATTAAAAAAAAACAAAATCGTAGCAAAATGTCAAATCATAGTTCACAAATTGGCTCAACACACTCTACAGGTTTAAGATGTTTAATAGACAGAGATGTGTATCACATTAATTTCTTATTTATAAACTCGAGACCTACTGTTGCTGTGTTTTATAGTAGTCTGACAGGAGCGTCACAATTAATAAGGATCTTATTTCGAAATGTAGACGACATTCCGGTTAAGCTAAACGTAATATAATGTTTTTCTAAAACCGTCTAACCAATCTCCATTTCAGACAGAATTAAAATGAATATAAATTAAAAATTTATATTTTTTGTTAATAATAATATTCGCTATACTTAACGTAACGTACATATGTATTTATGTATTTGTACAGGCTATATTTTTGTGTAAACGGACTTAAGGGTTTAATCTGCAAATGTATCAATACAGTATTATTAAATAAAACTGCAATGTAAATAATAACCATTATTGCAATATTACAGCAATTATATTTTAAATAGATATACATGCATTTTATTGAAAATATGCATTCATTTATTTCTAATGAGACATGATGTCAATGACAGAAGCCATCGACAATATTTCAGAGGCCTCATTAAAACAGAGGCCTGAACCACCTATATTTAGGATTTTCCTCATATACTTTTTAAGTACGTAAACTTTTGAACTTGTTTCTTGATCCATAAGTAAGTGATCACCTCTTGAAATGTTGATTGAAACTTCATTATTATTATTATTACATATATTTTTTCAAAATCCAATCAAATCAAATCAGCTTCACGCTGTATCCCGCACACAGCAGGGTAGGCAGAGGGAACCTAGTGTTAAGACACTCCGTTCCCCACTTTCTGTCGAGTTCTGGAGGCATTGCGTGATGAGTGGCAGAACTCAACGCCGCGCTTAAGCGCAGCGTTGAGTTTCGCTCTGGTGTCGAGGTTAACCTCGACACCAGAGCGAAGAAAATGGAAATATAAATTTAAGTAAATATTTCATCTCCTCGAGTGGGGATCGAACCCACAACCAGTCGGTTTTACAGTCACACCTCGTGCCGCTGCGCTACGACTGGCCTCAAAATATAATAAGAGTCATTCAGTGGTATTAAATGGACACATGATAGCAACCTGAAAATCACCATTAGCCAATATTATGGGAACACCAAAGAACGTCCACCAGCCCGACAGATACACAATCTCAGCATTTGGATTTTATGAGACTTGCCTTGGTACTATAATTTACAATCTATTATCCTTGAAATTTGCAGAAGGACTGAGTGATACTCAGTTGCCAGCGTTTCATCCTTTTTATCCATTGTATCTTTAATTGTAACTCAACAATACGATTTGTCTTGCTATAGTGGAAAATGAAAACATAATTATCGGAACTCTGACCGGAGGTAGGACATAATAATTGCATTAATAATTAAACGCCTTTTCCACGAGACAAAGCGCCTCTTTCAGTCTTGAGTTGGCGATACAACACGCAACGCCTCAAGAATCAAAATAGAATGTGGGGAACGGAACAGTTTTTTTTATGGAGAACGGAGTGTCTTAACACTAGATTCTCAAGTTTCCTCTGACCTGTGCCGCTGCCGTGTGCGGGATACAATGTGAAGCTAGAGAAAATAAATTGAATTGATTTGAACTTTTATAATGTCGATGGAAACTGCTTAACATATCATTATTTCCTCATATTTTATCTGGCCTATTTTGATTCTACGTCAAATATGTCAATCTTAATAATCAATTGAGGCCAGTCGTGGCTTGCGGCACGCGGGCTGCCCCTGCGGGCACAAAGTGTGACTGTAAAGCTGACTGGTTGTGGGTTCGATCCCCACTCGAGGAGATGAAATATTTACTTAAATTTATATTTCCATTTCTTCGCTCTGGTGTCGAGGTTAAGCGCAGCGTTGAGTTCTGCCACTCATCAACAATACACCTTTGTGCTTCTGCGCCACGACAGTCTTTATATTTTACTTTATTTATTAAAAATTAGACGAACAATAAATAATAATGTTATATCACAATTATAAAATCTAAAACTAGTGTGACTAAAAATATAAGTAAATTAGCATAACATAAAGATACATCATGTTTTTTTTTTATTTCCGTTTTCCGTCTGTCCGAAGTCCGTTGACTTATCTGAAACGAAGTAAATTAATTTAAAAATATATTTTTGTATAAAATCTTTTAACTGTAAGTCGAAGATTGTGAGTTCGATCTCCATTCACTTCGGGAATAATTATATTTATATTATTCTCATTTTCTTTCTCTGATATACAAAGTGTGGCGTTGTGTTTCGCCACTCAACACGCAACGTCTTGAAAATAACGGGCAACAAAGTGTCTTAATGCTAGCCTGCTTCTTCTTTTTATTTATAGTTTTTTAACCGACTTCGGTAAGAAAAGGAGATTATCAATTCGAGTTTTCAATTATTTTTTTTATTAGAAAGCTAGTGCTTCTCATTTAAATTTGGCCAATTTCTGACAATGGTATCCAGGAGAAAATCACATAAGTATTAAATTTGCATTAGGTATGTGAGCGACATATTTACGAATAACTTAATATCATTCTTATTTTATTAGAAAGGATTCACTTCAAGGATAGTTTGGTGAAAGTTTGGTTAGGTTCTGACTATGACATCCGGTTGAAATTGAAGAAGTCGGTTTTTATTTTATGAATATACATTTTTTCCATTCCACTAAGATATCTTCAATCCCCACTTGCTGTCGAGTTCAGGAGGCATTGCGTGTTAAGTGGCGGAACTCAACGCCTCGCTCTAACTAGGTACGAGTACGAGAAAATGAAAATAATAAATATTTCATTTCCCGAGTGCGATTCAAATCCATAATCATCGTCACGATTAATGAAGTTAATATACTTTATAAAAATAACTATAATATAAAATGTAAATGTATAAAAGGTATAATACTATATAACAATGTCTGCAGAACTTATGTAACCCTAAGATTTATTAAAAATCGAATATCGTATGACTTAAATCTTATTATTTATTTTCTTAACTGTTTATTAAAAAGTATTGTTTATTAAAGTTTTTTTTTTAATTATAGTCATTTTTTTATATTTTCATATAACTATAACTGTTTATCTAATTCAAATTTACAAATGCATTTGATCTTTTTTTAAATTTATATAAATAAATCGTTTTTTTTTTTGTAATATTAGACTACTCGCAACCGTTTTTTATCATTTAGTATTTGGCAATTTTATCATGGATTGACGCTGTCTAAAAAGACAATATAAGAACAGTACAACTAGTTTCTAGAAACATATCTAGAAAAGCCTTCTGTACAAAAATTAAATAGAAATCAAAAAAGGGAAATAAAAGTTTGTGTATCTTTGTTTTCTTTGTTACATTTTGACTCACGCCCGAATTATAGACTATAGGACCCCTATCCTGCTTTATGCAGGATACACCATGAAGATAAAAAAATATTTATCTATCTTACTATTTTTACGGTTCCGTATCTCAAAAAGAAAAACAGAACCCTTATACGATCACTTTGTGGTCCGTCGGTCCATCTGTCAAGTCCATTTATATAGAGATCCCGAGGAACTATCGAGCTGAAATCAGTATCAAATATTAAAGCTGTAGACTTTACAGTTGGACTTGACAGTTGACAAATGGATTCTTAAAACACAGAAAAAGCTTTAAAGTTAACGCAATCAAAAGATACTTGCGTTTAAAAATCGCTTTTACTGCATTTTGTACCAAATTTACCGCGTAATCAAAATCTGTAGGGTCCTTTTAATGTACAGTTATTGAATTTGGTGAGAATTTATGATAGAAAAAAAGAAAAAGCCGAAAGGTGTAAATTTATAGGTCTTTTATAGGAAAAAAAATATTACAAATAAATATTTTTTAGAGTAGACCAAAAGCCTTTGCCATGCCCAAGCTAACTGATAGGCCCTCTCCCTTGATTTTAATGGTCGCAGTCCAATGGTGGTTTTTCCATGATACTGGGCCTACGCCGACTGAGTAAGAGTCCCGAAAAAAACGCGTTAGCATCGGTGTCCGCTCAGGAACACACCACAATCGGAGCACTAAAGGAGAGATGCCATCTGGCCCACTCGACGTGTGGATATACAAAGAAGACATAGCTTGCCTAACAGCTTTGTGGCTGAACTTAACTTCAGGCATTGAGCTCTGGCATCGTGGGATGGTCGTCGGCGTTGTTGCTCGGTCAGCCAAAGTCAAGTTAAAAGAGAGCGCCCAGAAGTTCGGCGTTCTCTTTAGCCGTATGGTCCAAGCTGGCTAAAGTTGTCACGTGCAGCCTTTGAGCCGGCCCAAAACTGACGAGTTCGTGACGAGTGACTATTAAGCTTCTCATCGATTTTGGCGATATGCTCGGACCTTGTTTTAAATTAGCTAAAAACAGCAATTTTGCAAGACGTATCAAATCAAGGCTATGGCTTGCCACCTATTGGCACTACATGGCTAGGAATATAAAGTTCCATGCCCTGCAAAACCACGTCAGTTTCAGCAGTGGCTCAGGTACTAGGATCAGATGACAGGCAAACCGGCCCCCGGGGATAGAATAAATAAAATATACGCATTCCATTCCAATCTGCTGACTTGTAGGGCCAGACGCGACGAGTTGCCGGTGTTCTGTAACTACCACGCTTAATGGGCACAACACTCCGTATCGGGCAGCGGTCTGAAGACCCCAAAGGAGCATCGACCAATCCTCCAATCAGGAGGCATTGTAGATTGTCCATATCCGGGAGCCGCGTAGGCGGTTCAACCAATTAGAACAATCCATTTTGCCATAGTAAGATCGAATACAGCTCTCCCCGTTTAAATTACTTAGGCTAGTCATGGGGCAGGGGCACAAATGTGACTGTAACCGCGATTGGTTGTGGGTTCGATCCCCGCTCTGGGGAACGAATTGTTATTTATTATTTTTTTTATTTCATCGTTCGGGCACCAAGGCAAAAGCTCGGCGTTAAATTCTGCCACTCAACACGTAAAGCCTCATAGAATTCGGCAGAAAGTGGGGAAGGAAGTGTCTTAAAACTAGGTTCCCTACGCTGCTATATGTAGGATACAGTGTGAAGTTGATTTATTTATTTTATTTTTTAATTTACAGGCAAAATTTTCACTTCCCAATTTATGTGAAATATCGGCCGATTTCTTTGTGGTCATATGACCCTCTTACATTTTATAATTTTCCGTTCTAAAGTTTATACAAAGAGTATATTTGTTGATTTATATTTTAAAATAGTACGACTGACAGTACTTTTTCTAATGGATAAAGTCTTCGCAATACGATGAGAACTTTACAGATACAGATGACATCGAATCATATAATGTTCGATGTCATCTCGTTTCTCTACAGGGGGATCTCTCTTGATTTCTTTCGATTTTCTTAAATTACGAAGAAGTGGAAGAATTAAATATTTTAAATTAATGCCCGTTTCAAAATATTATAAATACTTAGCTTTTCTTCGTTTTTAAATAATTGCTATATTTTATTTCAACAAAAAGATGAAATCTTTCTTATTTGAAAGCCGTATAATAAACAACAGAACAGAACGAAATTTAATATATATGTTGTTAACTTAGAAGTAGAATATTATTATGATTATGTAAAGCGATCACGGTACAAAAGAAAAAGAAGATCTGGGATCATTTACTTACCTTAAGTTTAATAAACGCCTTAATATTTATGCATGCAAGCCCAAATTTGATTTTATAGAAAAAAAAACTCATTTTATAGAAACAAAATTACTCGTGTAAATTGACTTTTTTTTAGTCTTTTCAAATTAATCTATGTTTATTGGTTTATAAAATAATTTTAAATTGTTTGCAAATAATTATAAAAGGCATTTTTTATAAGAGGGACTCACACTAAGTTATTAATTTAGAAGTAGTATCTTTTATTTTACCCATAATAAAATATTATCATATGTAAAGGAATGGATGGTACAAAAAGAAAAAAAAGATGTTGGAAGCTATTTACTTTAAATACTCGTAAGCGCCTTAACATTTATTCACGCAAGCCGCAATTTGATTTAATAGTAAACAAATTCCCTTTTACAGAAACAAAATTAATCGTGTAAATTGATAAATCCTTTAGTCTATTTAAATTGATCTATATATCTCTATGTTTTATATGTATATAAGTATACAAAGGTAAGTATAGTAGCTGTGTACAGGATACAGCGTGATGCTGATTTGATTTTAGTGACACTTTATATTTAATTCATTAATTAATATTTTAGGTGTGACTGTAATGCAACGGTTGTGGGTTAGATACCCGCTCGAGGGAATGAATTATTTTTATTAATATTTAAATTTCTTATTGCTTATATACGTTATGCTTAGTTCGATTCCCACTCCAAGTAACGAAATATACTCGCTCTGGCAACGAAGCAAAACGCGGCGTTTGAGTTCGAAAAGTGGGACGGAAGTGTTTTAATTGAAGCAGAGTGTCTTAATACTAGGACTAAGAGGGAACCTGGGCCCTCTGCCTACCCTGCTACGTGCAAGAAATAGCGTGAAATCAAAATAAAGAAATCAAAAAATCAGCTTCACGCTGTATCCCGCACACAGCAGGGTAGGCAGGGGGAACCTAGTGTTAAGACACTACGTTCCCCACTTTCCGCCGAGTTCTGAAGGCATTGCGTGCTGAGTGGCAGAAGTCAACGACGCGCTTTGCCTCGACACCAGAGCGAAGAAATGAAAATATAAATGTAAATAAATATTTCATCTCCTCGAGTGAGGATCAAACCCACAACCAGTCGATTTTACAGTCACACTTTGTGCCTCTGCGTCACGACCAGCCTCAAAAAATATAATCATTATAAATTAATAAGCCTTGTGCTGTTTGAATTAAAGGCGTTTGATATTTTTACCCTCACAATTAGCACTTTTTTAGCTTCAAACTATATCTTGCATATAAAGCAGAGTATTTTCAGAGTACTTTCTTTGCCAAAAAGCCTAATGTCAAGAGGCTCTGGTCATCGCCTTTCACTTGAATTCGAGACATAACATGTTAAATGGCAATAGTTAGCGTTTTTGGAATATAATGCTTTTAACCGACTTCCTTCGTCGAGAATTTTTGTTCGTTCTAAGTTTTGTTCTATATTCGTTAACAATATTTTTTCTATGTTTGTACGTCAATTTTTCTGTCGTTAGTTGATCGATTTTTTAAAAATATATATATTTGAAACAGCGTACTTTTCCATTGGTCCCATTGCCACCAAGTCGGGATCTGGTGATGAAATCCCATGGAAACTGAGGGTAACCCTCGAATTTTATAAGCAAGTACTGTGTATCATATAATTTCTTATTATAATCATATGTTTGCTTCTTGTAGTTATCATTTGATGATATTACTGAGTTGGTAATGATGCTAGGAGACAAACCTTCTCAACGACTAGGAATTAAATAATATTTTTTAAATTATTATAGATACTTATAGAAGGCTAAATGTATCAAGTTATTTAGGTAATTGTGGGTATAATTCCTCAATGTTTAGGGTTAAGTTGTGTCTTTATACTTTCTTTAACCAACTCCAAAGAGATACTTAGTAAAGGCAAATCAACTGTAGACTATAGGTACGTATATTCAGCAATTTTCAGTTGTTCAACAGATATTTAGGAATATATATTTTTTTGGAAAAAACCGGATTCTTGAACAAAATTAGGTAGTAGAAGCTAGTCGTGGTGCAGGGGCATAAAGTGTGACTGTAAACGTGACTGGTTGTGGCTTCCATCCCCACTCGAGGAATTAAATATTTATTCTAATTTATATTTACATTTCTTTGGTCTGGTGTCGAGACAAAGCGCGGCGTTGAGTCTCACCACTCAACACGCAATGCCTCCAGAATTTGACGGAAAGTGGGGAACGGAGTGTTTTAACACTACGTTCCCTCTGTCTACCCTTCTGTGTGCGGTATACAGACTGAAGCTGTTTTTTTTAATAAACCTTTCGTATTATTTCATAGTTAAAAATTATCGGTCTATAAATCCTGGAAATAAGGTCAAAAAATTTATACTTTTTTATAAAATTAAATTTAAGCAAAAACAAGGATTGGAACGAAAAAAGATTACTGGTGATATTTATAAATACATAAATATTGAATAATCCATAAAAACCATGAAACAATGAAATTGAGTACAATTTCTTTAGGGATTTATCGATGTGTTGGCATTTTTCAGCAATCAACTTTAGTCAAATAATATTTTTAGAGGACATTTTTTTTTATTTTGTAAAGCTATCCTAGCACAGCATCTGAATTGAATAAAGCACTTGGGTAGTGTTTAATATCAACTTTCAGAAGCTTTAAAAGAAATATTTCAGAAGTAAAATTTTATTCCGTCTGTTTTAGTAATTGTTATATATTTTTTGATGATAATTAAATTATATATAGTTAATTTATATTTGTTTTTTTTAGCTTCAAGCTGTATACCGCACACAGTAGGGTAGGCAGAGGGAACCTAGTGGTAAGACACTGCGTTTCCCACTTTCTGCCGAATTCTGGAGGCATTGTGTGTTGAGTGGCAGATCTCAACGCCGCGCTTAACCTCGACACCAGGGCGAAGAAATGGAAATATAAATGTAAGTAAATATTTCATCTCCTCGAGTGGGGATCGAACCCACAATCAGTCGGTTTTACAGTCACAACTCGTGCCGCTGCGTCACGACTGGCCTCAAATTTATTTATTTTTAATTTATATCAAAACCAAAAAATGTTTTTATTTAGAATAATTTGACATATTCATTTCTTCATATAAATATAGAAATTTTTAAGGGATCAGTTAAATGAAAATGTCATAACTAACAACATAAATGTATAATTTAAAAATGTCATAACAGACTGAAAAACTCCGTAAGTATTTTTTATATCTAAATCAATATAGTAATAATTTATTTCATTATCAATAGAAGTTCAAAAAAGGGCAAAGTAAAACAAAAAGAACATTCTAAAAATATGTATTTATAATAGGTAACTAAAAAAAAATCATCTATTATAAAAATATGACTAATGTATTTTAATTGTTAAGACTAGATTTTTAAGGTAAATGAGCTCCACTAGGCTGGAAGCCATTTTCATCGGCGATGTAGTCGACTCTGTACGTAATGCCATCAGGAGCAACAAATTCAAAGAATCCCTTAACTCTAATACCTTCACTTTCATTATCGATTTTCTCAATTTTTCCAGATTCTTCGGCTAAAATTTTATTTTCAGTCTCATAAAGATAGTGGTAGCCATCAGGTAGAACATCAGATTCTTGACGGATAATGCCATATTTGTAATCATAGTTGCCAGGATTGACTTTAACTCCAGCTAAGCCTTGATTAGCGGGTTTAAGACCAAAACTAGCGCTACTGGATGATGGAGCTTTGGATACAGGAGGTGCAACACTGGATACTATAACTGGAATGTTTGAACCTGCTCCAGATCCACTGAAATGAAATGTTAGAATAAGATAAATTAGTATTCGTTATACTCACAACAATAAAAAATAAATAATGTAAAAAAATACATTACAACAAAAAAAATTATAAATACTGAAATTTATCACTAAAGTAATTTATGTAGATAGAGGAAGAAATACTTGCTAGTTATAAGGATTAACTATTGTGCTATGTGGATTAAAAATATCTTACGAGTTTGACGATTTATCTTGAGAACCTTTATTAGCAGCATCAGCAGAATTTGCGGATTGTGAAGGTACGTTATTCTTACTAAAATATTAGAATAAAAAATATGTATAAAAATGTTAGACATTACTTACACGTACGCAATATTAGTTGTATTATTTATAAGATTATATTATTATTCTATTAGTTTAAGCTAATAAATTTTATTTTTTTCTTCATTAGTTGGACATTGACACTATCCAGGTCCATTTGAAAATTAATTGTATTATTATTTTAATTATCAATTATCATAAATTTTAATTGTTATTGAGAAAGCCATTTAACACTCGAGACCAGTAACTTTGTGATAGTGAAAATTAAACTCACTTGGCGTTTTTGTCAGGAACATATTTGTCGCCTTGTCCTCCCTTCCCAATGTCGTCTTTATTGCCTATATACGCACCGCCCGGACCCCCTTTATCAGAAGACCCACTGTAAAAGCCTCCAGCCGATCCACGGTCGCCGCGGTCACCACTGAAAGTTTTTTCATCATTGTAAAGTTTTAAGTACATACTAAGTCTGAATCATGAAAAGAAATATATTTGTACATCTAAATTCAGACTTTTAGTGACATTTAGTTTTTCCTCACCTAGGGCATATTGTAAATATTAGTTCAATAATATGCAAGGTGCGGTTAAGTGGTATAAAGATGTGCGAATTATTTAGCTTCGCTTTACACTATATGTAAGGTACGCTTTACACTATATGGTAGGTAGAGGGAATTTGGAAACCTACTATTAAGACACACCGCCCCCATTAAATATAAAAACTTTCAAGATATTCAAAGACGACTATCGTAAAAATGTATAATTATTATGATTTACACATCTATTCTAATATTATAGAGCTTGTTTAGAGGAACGCGCTTATATCAGGAAGTACCCGTTCAAATATATTTTTTTAATATTGTACAGTTCATACATTCATTCATTACCTTTAAAATTTACTTCGAAGTCATGTGTCAAATATAACTTTTAGTTATTTTTAAAAACTAGTATAAGATAAAAACAATAAAAATAAGACGAACGACGACACGAAACTACGACTTTACGAAAATAGTAAATTTTATTGACGCTAAAATAAATACCGTACTAATGTGTAAACAATAAAAAAGATGAATCAGGGTTATAGTAACAGTAGGAGGCATTAGGGAAGCTGTTGAAGTTAATAAAATATATGCTTTATATACTTTAAAACAGACAAACATTAGAATTCACTTCCACTAATTACACAAAGATATTAATATTTTTACTATCCTATAAATATGATCGGTATCGCATTAACATGTTGCAGAATAACTTTATATTATGAAATGTATATATCTATCATATCATAAAACAATAAAAATTCTGTGTCTATACATTAAAGATTTTTAAGAAAAAAAACATCTATTTCAGGAATTAACCGTAAAAGAACACGAATCTATGTTCTTTTTAAAGTTTTCAATACGATTACGGTTGACCCGACAAAGTTTCTTAAGATAGGATTTTTTATGTTTGATGCCTGACTACTGCTAAATAGTCCGTACTAAATAAAAATACAATTAAAAAGTAAGCGATATAATTGTACCTGAGTACTCTATTTTCCTGTAGTATAAGTATAGATTTGTGCCACTTATTAAACAATAATGTAAATATTTAAGTAAATATTATGTGTGCACTGCTAGAAAAAAAATTGTGTGTTTAAAACTCACTCATAGGTGCCAGATTTGTCGGGAACGTAACGTCCAGAATTATCATATTTTCCAGGATTGTAGCGGCCGGGATCGTATTTGCCAGGTTCATATTTGCCAGGATCGTAACGGCCGGCGTTGCTTGCTACTGGTACATTGGGCCTCCTGAAGTAGCTATAAGGGTCGTAACTTTGTAGTGGTGCTACGCTTGATGTACGAAATATGGAGAAGGGACGCGGGCTAACACTGTAATTTAATTACAAACAAACATTATTATATGTTAATAAATATTTTTATTGTACGTATACCGTGTAACATTTATTATTAGAATCTATTTATTTTATTAATATTCACTTTATATAAATATATTATATACATATTTAAAGCTTGTTTTTTGATATTTATTAACTAAGACAATTTCAATGGCCAATACTAAATTATCAATAATTATTTAAAGAATATTGTAATTTCAAAATGGTACTTACCCTGCATATTTTTGACCACTGCAAGCAGCTACAAGACAAATCACCTGTAAATATTGAAAACTCTATAAAAATGTATAGAAACTTAATAATTAAAATTTAGTTATTTATTTAAAAAAAAACTATGTTATCAATTTTTTTTTTAATATTTTAAGACGTCGTCTGCGTTTAACTCTACGTACCAACAGACCCAACATTACTGTTATTGTCGCTCCGCTACAATGAACTTGAATGTTGTCGCTTCTAAGATCTATGCGTTTATATACCTTTTTTTCATCTCAGTTTACAATGTGATGCTCCTGCGTTGTTCATCTAATTTATCATATTAGTTATTCATTAGCAATGATTCTCAAACTTTTAATTCATTGTCTCATATAACTTTAATTATGGCAATGTGTGAATTGTAGTAACATTGCTATGTTAAAAATTTCGATTTATTTATACATCTCAGAAAAAAATGTGCAAAAAATAGATTTGTAACTAATCAAATTAGAAAATTTGTGAAATATTTCATTTAAAAGAAAGAAAAAACTAAAACTACAATTTTAATTTATTTCCCAAGAACAAATATGACTATGTAAAGACAACTTATATTATGATTTGTCACCTTTATATTTATCTAAACTTGTAATAAAATCGTAACGGATACGGAACGGTATCTGTACATGGAAGATATTTAAAAAAATGTAATTGGGAACCTTTATTAATGTAATAGAAGCTACAATAATTATTTTTTTAATTTTAGTCTGTTTGTCTATGCGTTTGCTCACGCTAATCTCAGAATTAACTTCACCGATTTAAACGAAGTTTTCACTATTGGATTTTGGAATACTTCCTTTAATATTTTCTACAATCAGGTTTGTATTACTACAGGTTTGTTTTATTACAATCGGTTCATAAATAAAAAAGTTATATCAATTTAGAGTACAAATTTGCTAATTGCTATAAAGGTTATTTTATACAACTATTTTACTGAATTGGCTGGCTGACTGATGTTTAACTTTCAATTTTTATAATGATAAAAGTCGCCGAGGATCGGGATCGGAGCTGCCGCGGGAAAAACGGCGCTTTATTTACATAGACGGCGACTTACCGTCTATGTAAATACCGTATAATTAAATATATTATATTTTTTAAATACATTTTTATAAATTATTTAATGAAGCTGTCATGGTGCAGTGGCTCAATTGTAGGTTCAGTTTCCACTCGGGGAAATGATTTAGTGATGATGTTTTAGTGACGTTGAATTCCGCCACTCAGTACGCGATGCCTCGAAAATTACGCAGAAAGTGGGGAAAGCAGTCTTAACGCTAGATTCCCTTTGCACACTCTGGTATATGCGGGATATTAGATATTGTAAAAAGCTGAAAAAAATATAACTGTTTACCTATATCTATACATCTATACGTATAAATAAACTTTAAGCATCTGTCTGTGATGACCATAACTGTGTCTTTTCAAGTGCATATGATTATTTATATGATACTTAAGCACAAATAAATAATTTTAACATTTATGTCTATCTGTTCAAGCGAGCTAATCTCCAGACTCTCTGAACCGATTATTATGAAAATAACACTGAAAGATAGAGGGAGTTGGAGAGCAAAATAGAGGCTTTTTAAAACAATAAATAAGCTATATCAATTTAAAGTACATATGTTGTTCGACAAAATTGCTACTTTCTAAAAGAGTTATTTTATACAACTGTTTTATTGAATTGACTAAAGCTTTCAATATTTTATTGTTTGCATTTGTTTGTAAATTATTACTCGTATGATGAAAGAAAAAAAGTCCAGATTATAGGATTATGAAATAGATCAAGATTTAGGATTCTCCAATGTAAATTGACGCCTGCTTGAGAAGCAGCCACGTAGTGCTTGCAATTTCTCAATGATAAATAGAGATTTGTAGAGCATTATATAATTCCGATTCCGCTAAAGTTCCGGAATTTTATCGGAATCAGAATTTATGTGGGGAAAACTACGTTTGCAGGGTGCGCACAATTACAGTTTACCTAGATAGATGTGTAATAACTAAACGTTTTTCTGTTAAATACGACAGCGTATTTAATAGAAGAATGTTTAGTTATTACAAAAGTGTCGTGTGTCTTGAGAATTAATTAGATTTTGCATTATTGCAAGCAAAATCTAATTAATTCTCAAGACACTTAAATTACGTGTTATTTAATGCATGTATAGATAGCTAAACTAAAATAATTAACTAAACTGCAGCCTGCAGCTTACACCCACTCTCAAACTATTTGAAGAGCTTTTTTAGGTGCCGGTTATAATGAACATGTGATTAGAAAAAATTAATGTTAGTATTTAATAAAAAAATGTAAGTGAAATCTATAGTCAGATATTTATTTTTATAGCGCTTTAAAATATTCATCGTATAAGAATAGATACTGAATTAATTACAAGTCCACACCTTGTAAACTTGCAACTATAGCGCTATTACAAAAGTTTTTGACGGCAGTAATACATTAATTATATTATACCAAATTATGACTATCACAATAAAGGACTAATGTTTGGCATCTTATAGTTCAAGGATTCAGGTTATTATTTATATATTTTGACGGGATATTGATTAAATCATTAAATTTGAAACTGGTTCAAAAAATAATCGAAATTTATTAATATAATAATTTTCATATACATTTATCTTATTTTTACGCTGCCTGATTATTGACAACAAATGATTTTTTTATTTGAATAGTAAAACAATTTTACAGGTAAGCCCGTCACAATTTCCAACATGAAAGAAGTGGGCCCATTAAGGGCTACGTTTAAGAAGAAAAAGTTGAAATTAACTCGCTCAGGAGGGAGTGGAGGGGTGTAATTATAAAATACAATAGTATTTGTTGGTGGGAATGTAAGCATATTTTATTTAAATGGAGTCTGATCTGCCGAACCATTCATTACCCGCTCATTTCTCTTGCACTGTGAAAACCGGGCTTTAATTAAAACCACATCGTTTAAAAATACCACATTATACTTCTTATACTGGAGACCACACATTCTGCGACATGATAGCAACCTATCTATTTCAATTATCTAGGTCACTAAAATAATAGTCATGACAACCCCTATAAAATTATTTAATAAAATATAGTTTGAGAAACTATTAATATGACAAGTTTTATATGGAAACATAACCCTGATGAGGGCATTTGTTAAAAAAGAAATAATAGATTTAGTCATACTAAATAAATATTTGTGCTTACAAGGAAGTCGTATACAAACACCTATCACTTAACGGCAATTTAATGGTAATAAGCCATTTGGTCTAGAGTTTATTGTGTTGCATTTTTTTGTTCATATTGAAATAAAGATATAACAAACATATACTGCTTGGAAATATTATATTTATAATAGCTTCATCGCTAGGTAACATTGTAGCTTTTCATTAAAAATATCTTTTTGTCTCCGTTCCATTCAATAATAGATATCCCTAATTCAGTATAACGTCATATCATGAGTAATAAGTAAGTTTTCATCATGATCCACCTCGTAAACTCGGATTTATTGCCCCAATAACCCTTGACAAAACTCGTAATTACCTTCGACGCATGAATAACGGAAAAGCGGTGGGACCTGACGATTCTGATCCGATTCCGATCGAAGCGTGAAAATCGTTGGACTCTCTTGGTGTGCTCATACCTACTTACCTTTTTAACCATATCTAAAACACTAGAAACATGCCACACCAGTGGCGGCTTAGCTTAGTTACCCATACTTACAAGGGAAGGAGCAGTGTTCAAGATTGTGGTAATTAATGCTCCTACATTAAGTTTATGAATCATGCCATGAAGCTCTTCGAGAGCATGGTCGACCTCAGGCTCCAATACATTCATTCGAGGTAGTCGAGTCGAGGTAGAGTGGAGTCCGTGACTCCAAGGGCCTCGCCTGAGATGGTTTGGCCAAGTTACGCGCCGAACTATACAGGATGCAAGTAACTTGCTATATCAGTAGAGTGAGACCTCCCGGACGCCCAAGGAAGAGCTGGTTGGATGTCGTGGTGCAGGACATGATAGTCGATGATCTGACGAGGACGCTAAAGATCGTACATAGTGGAGTTGGTTGAGCAGGAAGGCAGACCCTGGCAAAAGCCGAGGTTAATGCCAGGAAGAAGAAGAAGATAAATCATATAACGATTTCCTACCGACGTGGTAATTTTCAACTTCAAACACAAACTTATTACCCTTTAAATTATTAGTTACCTTATAAATTAAATGTTATATAAAATTTTCATTGCTAAGTTCTATTTCACTCCTGAGTCACACCTAAACGTAGAAATAAACAATATGTCAACTGTTTATATTTTAATTTTTTTAGATTCTACTTCATTTATTTCCCTAATTATAGTTTTTCTCATGTACTCGTATCTTTCATGTACGGACAGCCATTAATTACGTTTTTATAATATTACGTGTAATTGCAATTCAATATTTGTGAAAAATGTCCTAAAATAAAAAAAGTCTAGACAGTCTTATTCAAAAATAAAACATGAATGTCTCTTTGTACGTGCGTTTGTTCACGCTAATCTCAGAAACGGCTTTACCGATTTAGACGCAGCTTTCAGTATTCTATTTTTCATACTTCCCTTAACATTTACTGTTTGTTTTATTTTATTCAGTTTATAAAGTTATTTTATTGAATTAGATGATTGAATTAGCTTTCAATATAGGTAAAGAATGTCTTTAAAATGATATTATTATTATAAAACGAAAGTAATGTAGATTAGTAATAATGTAGTGCAAGCAAGAGAAGCCGCGAGCCAGTCGCTAGTTTAAAATAATTATGATTTAATTTATAATTCAATCTTCGTTACTAATTATTATAATTTAGATAACAGTAAATGGAAGCCACATTAAAGATTTTAATAAATTAATTGAAAGGGTCAAGTACACAAAACTAGCATCATGTATGCCATATGTTAATTAGATGAGCAGTTTCATATCGTCGTAAATATCTGAATTATATTATCTTATTTCTTATGATAATATTTTTAATGTGACTAATTATGTTATATTAAATTATGCTATTAATTGAATAAATGTTCTTAAATATAATTTAATTAGAAATAAAAGAAAATGATAATGTATTAATATACTAGGCTCCTTTAACAACTTCTTAATTACGCTGATATTTGCTATCTTACAGAGGTTAGCTACATCAGAGAGAAGCAATTAGATATACTTGAACGATTTAAAAATCTTCGCGTTAGATTCATATTTAGTATTGTATTTTATTTATATTCGATAATTTATTAGTAAAAAAGTCTTTAAATTTAAACTCAATCGACAACCAAAATGTGGATCAATTTCACACAACGAAGATTTGATAACAAACAGACAGAGTGTTATAAATTAACCTAAATATTAACTTGTACAACTATACAAATGACATTTCTCTAGGTACAAGTATAAACAATAGTATTATACACGTGGTTACATACACAATACCGTTACATTTATATAAATATCGGTCAAAGTCATTTAAATTATGTTATATTATAATCAGGACCAAGAATTTAATATAATTTAACTTGCAAACTATAATATTGCGTAATATGCATTAGTATGCAAACTGGATCTCGTAGAATTTTATCGGTTTTAACATCACCATAAAATAAAAACCAAACATTTAAAAACATTTTTCGAATAAAATTAATCGTTTCCTAATTCTTATTTATTTAAGACCTATACAATATTTATTTTTAGTCAAATGACAAACCTACATTTTAGCAGTAGTGTTCATGAATAAAAAAGATATCTAATAGTCTAATTGAAGGATTTTTTGGACACTTGTAGCATTTTAAAGATAAATAAAAAGAACATTCCTTACTTTTTATCCATTGAAGGAATCGTCATGTTCAGAAGCTTACCAATCTTTCTTAAATAGTGTCAATAGCAATTTTAAGATAATAGCTCTATTATATGTTAATGGTTTATATTAACTCTAAGAAATATACCAATGACATATTTATTATTTTCATTTATTCGTTCTGGCGTCGAGGAAAGCGCAGCGTTCAGTTCTGCCACTCAAGACGCAATACCTTCAGAATGCGACCAAAAATGGAGAACGGAGTGTTTTAACAATAGGTTTCCTATGCCAATCTTGATTTGTGCGTGCGTGAAGCTGAAATATATATATATATATATATATATATATATATATATATATATATATGTTAGTATCAATGTCTTTTTTTAAATAATTAACTAAGATTTAAGAACCTTATTGTACATAGACAATAAAAAATATGTTACAATAAATATACAAGCGCATGGCTTTATAAAAATATTATTTTTGTTAGATACCCATATTACAAACTCTTAGATTTTTGCTACCAGTTATATTGTAACTTATAAATAAATAATCTAATTTGAATTAGTCACACATCAATGGAGCCTATTAAAACTGTGTTCTCTATGACATTATACTTTATAATATGTTTACTTTTTGTTTCTTGAATTTTAAATTCGGGTAAATGACCTACTTTTATTTTATTATTCCACATTAACTTCATTCATAAATATACTGTTTTAAACAATGTGGTAAAACTGTTCTAATATTACCTATCGGTACACTATAAGGTAAATAATACTAAATGGTTATGTCCTTAAAGTATATAAATAAGTATTTATTAAAGATTTTATTACAATCAACGTAGCGCGTAGAGAGTACTAGTGGTACTACGAATGACGTAGCGGGTCGTACTCGTATTACCTTGATAGATAGTAATTAATGAACAATTTGCATGAATTTCGACGTAGCTTGATGAGAACGTATGGCTTAGTGGTCAGAGCGCTTGGACGGTTTCCATGAAGCACGGGTTCAAATCCCGCTACGTTAAAATTTTTAAACGTTTTCTAAATAACTATTCTTCTTTCCTAAGTGTGGAATAAAAAAATAATGTTGTATTTCTATTTAATCTGTATTCAAAATATTATTATTTTGATATTAATATGATGGAAAAATATATGTGTAAATATGAATATTTATCAACTATAAAAGCTATTAACATTATAATGTTTAAAAATTTAAGACGAAATCTTGATGCCACTGTAAACCTACTATGTATGTGAGAATTATTTTAATTTTTTAAATAAGATTTTTAACCATATCTATAAGAATAAATTAATATTATAAAAATGAAAATGTATGGAGTTATCCCATGCATCAGCCTTTGGAAGTCCAGTGCTGGAAATTGCAAATAGGTTTTCTCTAATGTTCGCCACTCCGTCCGATCCTGCGCTCTTTGAATCCAGTGGCTTTCCGCTGTCTTCTTCAGGACGTAATCTTTTGACCGCCATTTGAGAATCTTTCTTTCCCATCCATTGTCGTCCTCCTCATTGCACTTCAGGTTGAAGATATAGAGTTATACATTCTCTTAATATATTTACTATGAATGTAAATAATGATTACGTTACCTATAAGATGAACTTTTTCTACATAATTATGCATAAATATGAAAAAAAAATATTAAAAGACTATATAGTAAATAATATCCTCTATATTCTATTCCAACATATGATTATGATAAAAACATTATTGATTAAACAGAAACAAAAGAACATCTTTATTCGATATTCTCCTCTTCCATACTTAAATTTTACAAGGAGCAGAATATTAATAAAAAAATAATATGGATCGGTTCTTGATATCCTCTATCTAAGGTAACATTCATACAAGCATATGCACGCTTAATAATTATGAAGAAGTCCTTGTATCACAGTTGTCGTCCATGTGTCACCGTCAACAAGATGTTATAATGATTTCATGCGACCTTTTTACATGTGTTGTTGCAACACCAGAACCGGATATAAATGTTTATTAAAAATATATGTATAATATATTCCCATAAAAAAAAATTAAAAATAAAAACAAAATAAAATTTAACATGTCTGAGTATTGATTAGGCAGATAAGAGAATAAAGAGAGAGGCGTCTGTGGGTTAATGTTATTTGATAGGTACTCCTCCGTTCAAAAGATTTTAGTTACATGACTCTATATCTATATAGCTTCATATTTAGCGTAATTCTATCATATTTAGCTTTTTCCTATTCATCATATCGTTTCATTATTTCATGCTAGTCTAATATTTAAATTTGATCTACGTAGCAGAGGTATTTCCCCCTGTTTTAGATGTGTTTGTAACAGTCCAGAACAGCCATTTTGTTAATATGATAAGACTTGACTTATTTCTCATTGCCTCTGTTTTTAAAATATTGCATTTTGAGTGTCAGAACTCGTCACTGCTAGGCCAAATATTTTGAATGATGATCCCAAAACCATCGCATGTCGGTTCTTTATGAAAATCATAATAAATGCCATACATTTTTACTGTATTTTGTTGATACCATTCAACATACTACATACAGCCTTTGATAATATAGCTGCCATTACGAGTGTCCAAAAAAAATATAGAATTTTTTTACATTTTAGCATTTGTTTGAAAGAAGAAGAAATTACATAATGTATAATATAATATCTGTACGTACAATTATACATATGTAATTATAATACAAAAACGTAACTAAGTAATGATGCCTTGACGTCTTTATTGAATCAAATATATAAACTATTAATTTTATGATTATATAAGAACCAAAGTGCTAATATAAACGTTGAAAACAAATTATATGCAGTTTTTATTATTAGCGACAGTCATCTGCGAGCCGACTTTGTCATATCAAGGAATTTCTACCATGTACATATGTATATCCGGGTATCTATAGTTTTTTTTTTAAATGATAATGAACTATAGTTTTCTGTCGAGGTGGTCACAGGGGTGACGGCATAAATGTGACGGTTGTGGGTTCGATTCCCACTTAGAGGAATGAATATATTTAATATTTTTATTCCCTTGCTCTGGTAACAAGGCAAAGCGCGGCGTTGAGTTCCACCAGCACGCTATGCATCGAAAATTTGGTGGATAGTAGGAAACGAACTATCCTAACATTAGGCTCCTCTGCATAACCCGTTGTTTACAGAATACGACTTGAAGTTGAAAAAAAAATCATAATGCACTATTAATTAATGACTTGCTTTAAAATAAAAATTAAATTGTAAAGTTTAAAATATCTAATAATATTACAAATTATTCCAACAATACTATAGTTAGAGTCAAGAAAACTATCTTCCTTATGACATAGTAGAGAAAAATATAATAAAAATTGAAATGGATAATGAGGAAAGACGTACAACGCGGCCTCTTCCAGACAACCTTAGAATGCATGAATCACCATAAATTAGATCTAATATATAGGACGTCTGAATATTTTTAATATTTTTATATTAAAAGCAACGTTAAAAACAAATAAATATAAAACTCTACTAATAATTATTCAGGCATATTCAGCTTTACCTTGAAGGTTATATTATATTTTCTAATAAAAATTTATTTGTTTATTATTAACTAGCGGCCCGCCCACGGCTTCGCCCGCTTAAAATACATGATTATTTAATAAGCAGAATTGATTGACAACTATAATAAAATAAATAAATAAATCAGCTTCACGCTGTATTCCGCACACAGCAGAGTAGGCAGAGGGAACCTAGTGTTAAGACACTCCGTTCCACACTTTCTGCCGAATTCTCGAGGCATTGCGTGTTGAGTGGCAGAACTCAACGCCGCGCTTAACCTTGACACCAGAGCGAAGAAATGGAAATATAAATTTAAGTAAATATTTCATCTCCTCGAGTGGGGATCGAACCCACAACCAGTCGGTTTTGCAGTCACACCTCGTGCCGCTGCGCCACGACTGGCCTCACACCCTATAATAGAATGACAAACAAATATAAAGACAACATACAACAA
>JAATLQ010038579.1:12396-67238 GCA_013421005.1 Heliconius erato x Heliconius himera | reverse complement strand
TGGAACGGAGTGTCTTAACACTAGGTTCCCTCTGCCTACTCTGCTGTGTGCGGAATACAGCGTGAAGCTGATTTATTTATTTATTTTATTATAGTTGTCAATCAATTCTGCTTATTAAATAATCATGTATTTTAAGCGGGCGAAGCCGTGGGCGGGCCGCTAGTTAATAATAAACAAATAAATTTTTATTAGAAAATATAATATAACCTTCAAGGTAAAGCTGAATATGCCTGAATAATTATTAGTAGAGTTTTATATTTATTTGTTTTTAACGTTGCTTTTAATATAAAAATATTAAAAATATTCAGACGTCCTATATATTAGATCTAATTTATGGTGATTCATGCATTCTAAGGTTGTCTGGAAGAGGCCGCGTTGTACGTCTTTCCTCATTATCCATTTCAATTTTTATTATATTTTTCTCTACTATGTCATAAGGAAGATAGTTTTCTTGACTCTAACTATAGTATTGTTGGAATAATTTGTAATATTATTAGATATTTTAAACTTTACAATTTAATTTTTATTTTAAAGCAAGTCATTAATTAATAGTGCATTATGATTTTTTTTTCAACTTCAAGTCGTATTCTGTAAACAACGGGTTATGCAGAGGAGCCTAATGTTAGGATAGTTCGTTTCCTACTATCCACCAAATTTTCGATGCATAGCGTGCTGGTGGAACTCAACGCCGCGCTTTGCCTTGTTACCAGAGCAAGGGAATAAAAATATTAAATATATTCATTCCTCTAAGTGGGAATCGAACCCACAACCGTCACATTTATGCCGTCACCCCTGTGACCACCTCGACAGAAAACTATAGTTCATTATCATTTAAAAAAAAAACTATAGATACCCGGATATACATATGTACATGGTAGAAATTCCTTGATATGACAAAGTCGGCTCGCAGATGACTGTCGCTAATAATAAAAACTGCATATAATTTGTTTTCAACGTTTATATTAGCACTTTGGTTCTTATATAATCATAAAATTAATAGTTTATATATTTGATTCAATAAAGACGTCAAGGCATCATTACTTAGTTACGTTTTTGTATTATAATTACATATGTATAATTGTACGTACAGATATTATATTATACATTATGTAATTTCTTCTTCTTTCAAACAAATGCTAAAATGTAAAAAAATTCTATATTTTTTTTGGACACTCGTAATGGCAGCTATATTATCAAAGGCTGTATGTAGTATGTTGAATGGTATCAACAAAATACAGTAAAAATGTATGGCATTTATTATGATTTTCATAAAGAACCGACATGCGATGGTTTTGGGATCATCATTCAAAATATTTGGCCTAGCAGTGACGAGTTCTGACACTCAAAATGCAATATTTTAAAAACAGAGGCAATGAGAAATAAGTCAAGTCTTATCATATTAACAAAATGGCTGTTCTGGACTGTTACAAACACATCTAAAACAGGGGGAAATACCTCTGCTACGTAGATCAAATTTAAATATTAGACTAGCATGAAATAATGAAACGATATGATGAATAGGAAAAAGCTAAATATGATAGAATTACGCTAAATATGAAGCTATATAGATATAGAGTCATGTAACTAAAATCTTTTGAACGGAGGAGTACCTATCAAATAACATTAACCCACAGACGCCTCTCTCTTTATTCTCTTATCTGCCTAATCAATACTCAGACATGTTAAATTTTATTTTGTTTTTATTTTTAATTTTTTTTTATGGGAATATATTATACATATATTTTTAATAAACATTTATATCCGGTTCTGGTGTTGCAACAACACATGTAAAAAGGTCGCATGAAATCATTATAACATCTTGTTGACGGTGACACATGGACGACAACTGTGATACAAGGACTTCTTCATAATTATTAAGCGTGCATATGCTTGTATGAATGTTACCTTAGATAGAGGATATCAAGAACCGATCCATATTATTTTTTTATTAATATTCTGCTCCTTGTAAAATTTAAGTATGGAAGAGGAGAATATCGAATAAAGATGTTCTTTTGTTTCTGTTTAATCAATAATGTTTTTATCATAATCATATGTTGGAATAGAATATAGAGGATATTATTTACTATATAGTCTTTTAATATTTTTTTTTCATATTTATGCATAATTATGTAGAAAAAGTTCATCTTATAGGTAACGTAATCATTATTTACATTCATAGTAAATATATTAAGAGAATGTATAACTCTATATCTTCAACCTGAAGTGCAATGAGGAGGACGACAATGGATGGGAAAGAAAGATTCTCAAATGGCGGTCAAAAGATTACGTCCTGAAGAAGACAGCGGAAAGCCACTGGATTCAAAGAGCGCAGGATCGGACGGAGTGGCGAACATTAGAGAAAACCTATTTGCAATTTCCAGCACTGGACTTCCAAAGGCTGATGCATGGGATAACTCCATACATTTTCATTTTTATAATATTAATTTATTCTTATAGATATGGTTAAAAATCTTATTTAAAAAATTAAAATAATTCTCACATACATAGTAGGTTTACAGTGGCATCAAGATTTCGTCTTAAATTTTTAAACATTATAATGTTAATAGCTTTTATAGTTGATAAATATTCATATTTACACATATATTTTTCCATCATATTAATATCAAAATAATAATATTTTGAATACAGATTAAATAGAAATACAACATTATTTTTTTATTCCACACTTAGGAAAGAAGAATAGTTATTTAGAAAACGTTTAAAAATTTTAACGTAGCGGGATTTGAACCCGTGCTTCATGGAAACCGTCCAAGCGCTCTGACCACTAAGCCATACGTTCTCATCAAGCTACGTCGAAATTCATGCAAATTGTTCATTAATTACTATCTATCAAGGTAATACGAGTACGACCCGCTACGTCATTCGTAGTACCACTAGTACTCTCTACGCGCTACGTTGATTGTAATAAAATCTTTAATAAATACTTATTTATATACTTTAAGGACATAACCATTTAGTATTATTTACCTTATAGTGTACCGATAGGTAATATTAGAACAGTTTTACCACATTGTTTAAAACAGTATATTTATGAATGAAGTTAATGTGGAATAATAAAATAAAAGTAGGTCATTTACCCGAATTTAAAATTCAAGAAACAAAAAGTAAACATATTATAAAGTATAATGTCATAGAGAACACAGTTTTAATAGGCTCCATTGATGTGTGACTAATTCAAATTAGATTATTTATTTATAAGTTACAATATAACTGGTAGCAAAAATCTAAGAGTTTGTAATATGGGTATCTAACAAAAATAATATTTTTATAAAGCCATGCGCTTGTATATTTATTGTAACATATTTTTTATTGTCTATGTACAATAAGGTTCTTAAATCTTAGTTAATTATTTAAAAAAAGACATTGATACTAACATATATATATATATATATATATATATATATATATATATATATATATTTCAGCTTCACGCACGCACAAATCAAGATTGGCATAGGAAACCTATTGTTAAAACACTCCGTTCTCCATTTTTGGTCGCATTCTGAAGGTATTGCGTCTTGAGTGGCAGAACTGAACGCTGCGCTTTCCTCGACGCCAGAACGAATAAATGAAAATAATAAATATGTCATTGGTATATTTCTTAGAGTTAATATAAACCATTAACATATAATAGAGCTATTATCTTAAAATTGCTATTGACACTATTTAAGAAAGATTGGTAAGCTTCTGAACATGACGATTCCTTCAATGGATAAAAAGTAAGGAATGTTCTTTTTATTTATCTTTAAAATGCTACAAGTGTCCAAAAAATCCTTCAATTAGACTATTAGATATCTTTTTTATTCATGAACACTACTGCTAAAATGTAGGTTTGTCATTTGACTAAAAATAAATATTGTATAGGTCTTAAATAAATAAGAATTAGGAAACGATTAATTTTATTCGAAAAATGTTTTTAAATGTTTGGTTTTTATTTTATGGTGATGTTAAAACCGATAAAATTCTACGAGATCCAGTTTGCATACTAATGCATATTACGCAATATTATAGTTTGCAAGTTAAATTATATTAAATTCTTGGTCCTGATTATAATATAACATAATTTAAATGACTTTGACCGATATTTATATAAATGTAACGGTATTGTGTATGTAACCACGTGTATAATACTATTGTTTATACTTGTACCTAGAGAAATGTCATTTGTATAGTTGTACAAGTTAATATTTAGGTTAATTTATAACACTCTGTCTGTTTGTTATCAAATCTTCGTTGTGTGAAATTGATCCACATTTTGGTTGTCGATTGAGTTTAAATTTAAAGACTTTTTTACTAATAAATTATCGAATATAAATAAAATACAATACTAAATATGAATCTAACGCGAAGATTTTTAAATCGTTCAAGTATATCTAATTGCTTCTCTCTGATGTAGCTAACCTCTGTAAGATAGCAAATATCAGCGTAATTAAGAAGTTGTTAAAGGAGCCTAGTATATTAATACATTATCATTTTCTTTTATTTCTAATTAAATTATATTTAAGAACATTTATTCAATTAATAGCATAATTTAATATAACATAATTAGTCACATTAAAAATATTATCATAAGAAATAAGATAATATAATTCAGATATTTACGACGATATGAAACTGCTCATCTAATTAACATATGGCATACATGATGCTAGTTTTGTGTACTTGACCCTTTCAATTAATTTATTAAAATCTTTAATGTGGCTTCCATTTACTGTTATCTAAATTATAATAATTAGTAACGAAGATTGAATTATAAATTAAATCATAATTATTTTAAACTAGCGACTGGCTCGCGGCTTCTCTTGCTTGCACTACATTATTACTAATCTACATTACTTTCGTTTTATAATAATAATATCATTTTAAAGACATTCTTTACCTATATTGAAAGCTAATTCAATCATCTAATTCAATAAAATAACTTTATAAACTGAATAAAATAAAACAAACAGTAAATGTTAAGGGAAGTATGAAAAATAGAATACTGAAAGCTGCGTCTAAATCGGTAAAGCCGTTTCTGAGATTAGCGTGAACAAACGCACGTACAAAGAGACATTCATGTTTTATTTTTGAATAAGACTGTCTAGACTTTTTTTATTTTAGGACATTTTTCACAAATATTGAATTGCAATTACACGTAATATTATAAAAACGTAATTAATGGCTGTCCGTACATGAAAGATACGAGTACATGAGAAAAACTATAATTAGGGAAATAAATGAAGTAGAATCTAAAAAAATTAAAATATAAACAGTTGACATATTGTTTATTTCTACGTTTAGGTGTGACTCAGGAGTGAAATAGAACTTAGCAATGAAAATTTTATATAACATTTAATTTATAAGGTAACTAATAATTTAAAGGGTAATAAGTTTGTGTTTGAAGTTGAAAATTACCACGTCGGTAGGAAATCGTTATATGATTTATCTTCTTCTTCTTCCTGGCATTAACCTCGGCTTTTGCCAGGGTCTGCCTTCCTGCTCAACCAACTCCACTATGTACGATCTTTAGCGTCCTCGTCAGATCATCGACTATCATGTCCTGCACCACGACATCCAACCAGCTCTTCCTTGGGCGTCCGGGAGGTCTCACTCTACTGATATAGCAAGTTACTTGCATCCTGTATAGTTCGGCGCGTAACTTGGCCAAACCATCTCAGGCGAGGCCCTTGGAGTCACGGACTCCACTCTACCTCGACTCGACTACCTCGAATGAATGTATTGGAGCCTGAGGTCGACCATGCTCTCGAAGAGCTTCATGGCATGATTCATAAACTTAATGTAGGAGCATTAATTACCACAATCTTGAACACTGCTCCTTCCCTTGTAAGTATGGGTAACTAAGCTAAGCCGCCACTGGTGTGGCATGTTTCTAGTGTTTTAGATATGGTTAAAAAGGTAAGTAGGTATGAGCACACCAAGAGAGTCCAACGATTTTCACGCTTCGATCGGAATCGGATCAGAATCGTCAGGTCCCACCGCTTTTCCGTTATTCATGCGTCGAAGGTAATTACGAGTTTTGTCAAGGGTTATTGGGGCAATAAATCCGAGTTTACGAGGTGGATCATGATGAAAACTTACTTATTACTCATGATATGACGTTATACTGAATTAGGGATATCTATTATTGAATGGAACGGAGACAAAAAGATATTTTTAATGAAAAGCTACAATGTTACCTAGCGATGAAGCTATTATAAATATAATATTTCCAAGCAGTATATGTTTGTTATATCTTTATTTCAATATGAACAAAAAAATGCAACACAATAAACTCTAGACCAAATGGCTTATTACCATTAAATTGCCGTTAAGTGATAGGTGTTTGTATACGACTTCCTTGTAAGCACAAATATTTATTTAGTATGACTAAATCTATTATTTCTTTTTTAACAAATGCCCTCATCAGGGTTATGTTTCCATATAAAACTTGTCATATTAATAGTTTCTCAAACTATATTTTA
Source organism: Heliconius erato x Heliconius himera (assembly GCA_013421005.1). Lineage (NCBI taxonomy): Eukaryota > Metazoa > Arthropoda > Insecta > Lepidoptera > Nymphalidae > Heliconius > Heliconius erato x Heliconius himera. The sequence continues at coordinate 60,753 of JAATLQ010038579.1, read as the reverse complement.
TTAAATAATTTTATAGGGGTTGTCATGACTATTATTTTAGTGACCTAGATAATTGAAATAGATAGGTTGCTATCATGTCGCAGAATGTGTGGTCTCCAGTATAAGAAGTATAATGTGGTATTTTTAAACGATGTGGTTTTAATTAAAGCCCGGTTTTCACAGTGCAAGAGAAATGAGCGGGTAATGAATGGTTCGGCAGATCAGACTCCATTTAAATAAAATATGCTTACATTCCCACCAACAAATACTATTGTATTTTATAATTACACCCCTCCACTCCCTCCTGAGCGAGTTAATTTCAACTTTTTCTTCTTAAACGTAGCCCTTAATGGGCCCACTTCTTTCATGTTGGAAATTGTGACGGGCTTACCTGTAAAATTGTTTTACTATTCAAATAAAAAAATCATTTGTTGTCAATAATCAGGCAGCGTAAAAATAAGATAAATGTATATGAAAATTATTATATTAATAAATTTCGATTATTTTTTGAACCAGTTTCAAATTTAATGATTTAATCAATATCCCGTCAAAATATATAAATAATAACCTGAATCCTTGAACTATAAGATGCCAAACATTAGTCCTTTATTGTGATAGTCATAATTTGGTATAATATAATTAATGTATTACTGCCGTCAAAAACTTTTGTAATAGCGCTATAGTTGCAAGTTTACAAGGTGTGGACTTGTAATTAATTCAGTATCTATTCTTATACGATGAATATTTTAAAGCGCTATAAAAATAAATATCTGACTATAGATTTCACTTACATTTTTTTATTAAATACTAACATTAATTTTTTCTAATCACATGTTCATTATAACCGGCACCTAAAAAAGCTCTTCAAATAGTTTGAGAGTGGGTGTAAGCTGCAGGCTGCAGTTTAGTTAATTATTTTAGTTTAGCTATCTATACATGCATTAAATAACACGTAATTTAAGTGTCTTGAGAATTAATTAGATTTTGCTTGCAATAATGCAAAATCTAATTAATTCTCAAGACACACGACACTTTTGTAATAACTAAACATTCTTCTATTAAATACGCTGTCGTATTTAACAGAAAAACGTTTAGTTATTACACATCTATCTAGGTAAACTGTAATTGTGCGCACCCTGCAAACGTAGTTTTCCCCACATAAATTCTGATTCCGATAAAATTCCGGAACTTTAGCGGAATCGGAATTATATAATGCTCTACAAATCTCTATTTATCATTGAGAAATTGCAAGCACTACGTGGCTGCTTCTCAAGCAGGCGTCAATTTACATTGGAGAATCCTAAATCTTGATCTATTTCATAATCCTATAATCTGGACTTTTTTTCTTTCATCATACGAGTAATAATTTACAAACAAATGCAAACAATAAAATATTGAAAGCTTTAGTCAATTCAATAAAACAGTTGTATAAAATAACTCTTTTAGAAAGTAGCAATTTTGTCGAACAACATATGTACTTTAAATTGATATAGCTTATTTATTGTTTTAAAAAGCCTCTATTTTGCTCTCCAACTCCCTCTATCTTTCAGTGTTATTTTCATAATAATCGGTTCAGAGAGTCTGGAGATTAGCTCGCTTGAACAGATAGACATAAATGTTAAAATTATTTATTTGTGCTTAAGTATCATATAAATAATCATATGCACTTGAAAAGACACAGTTATGGTCATCACAGACAGATGCTTAAAGTTTATTTATACGTATAGATGTATAGATATAGGTAAACAGTTATATTTTTTTCAGCTTTTTACAATATCTAATATCCCGCATATACCAGAGTGTGCAAAGGGAATCTAGCGTTAAGACTGCTTTCCCCACTTTCTGCGTAATTTTCGAGGCATCGCGTACTGAGTGGCGGAATTCAACGTCACTAAAACATCATCACTAAATCATTTCCCCGAGTGGAAACTGAACCTACAATTGAGCCACTGCACCATGACAGCTTCATTAAATAATTTATAAAAATGTATTTAAAAAATATAATATATTTAATTATACGGTATTTACATAGACGGTAAGTCGCCGTCTATGTAAATAAAGCGCCGTTTTTCCCGCGGCAGCTCCGATCCCGATCCTCGGCGACTTTTATCATTATAAAAATTGAAAGTTAAACATCAGTCAGCCAGCCAATTCAGTAAAATAGTTGTATAAAATAACCTTTATAGCAATTAGCAAATTTGTACTCTAAATTGATATAACTTTTTTATTTATGAACCGATTGTAATAAAACAAACCTGTAGTAATACAAACCTGATTGTAGAAAATATTAAAGGAAGTATTCCAAAATCCAATAGTGAAAACTTCGTTTAAATCGGTGAAGTTAATTCTGAGATTAGCGTGAGCAAACGCATAGACAAACAGACTAAAATTAAAAAAATAATTATTGTAGCTTCTATTACATTAATAAAGGTTCCCAATTACATTTTTTTAAATATCTTCCATGTACAGATACCGTTCCGTATCCGTTACGATTTTATTACAAGTTTAGATAAATATAAAGGTGACAAATCATAATATAAGTTGTCTTTACATAGTCATATTTGTTCTTGGGAAATAAATTAAAATTGTAGTTTTAGTTTTTTCTTTCTTTTAAATGAAATATTTCACAAATTTTCTAATTTGATTAGTTACAAATCTATTTTTTGCACATTTTTTTCTGAGATGTATAAATAAATCGAAATTTTTAACATAGCAATGTTACTACAATTCACACATTGCCATAATTAAAGTTATATGAGACAATGAATTAAAAGTTTGAGAATCATTGCTAATGAATAACTAATATGATAAATTAGATGAACAACGCAGGAGCATCACATTGTAAACTGAGATGAAAAAAAGGTATATAAACGCATAGATCTTAGAAGCGACAACATTCAAGTTCATTGTAGCGGAGCGACAATAACAGTAATGTTGGGTCTGTTGGTACGTAGAGTTAAACGCAGACGACGTCTTAAAATATTAAAAAAAAAATTGATAACATAGTTTTTTTTTAAATAAATAACTAAATTTTAATTATTAAGTTTCTATACATTTTTATAGAGTTTTCAATATTTACAGGTGATTTGTCTTGTAGCTGCTTGCAGTGGTCAAAAATATGCAGGGTAAGTACCATTTTGAAATTACAATATTCTTTAAATAATTATTGATAATTTAGTATTGGCCATTGAAATTGTCTTAGTTAATAAATATCAAAAAACAAGCTTTAAATATGTATATAATATATTTATATAAAGTGAATATTAATAAAATAAATAGATTCTAATAATAAATGTTACACGGTATACGTACAATAAAAATATTTATTAACATATAATAATGTTTGTTTGTAATTAAATTACAGTGTTAGCCCGCGTCCCTTCTCCATATTTCGTACATCAAGCGTAGCACCACTACAAAGTTACGACCCTTATAGCTACTTCAGGAGGCCCAATGTACCAGTAGCAAGCAACGCCGGCCGTTACGATCCTGGCAAATATGAACCTGGCAAATACGATCCCGGCCGCTACAATCCTGGAAAATATGATAATTCTGGACGTTACGTTCCCGACAAATCTGGCACCTATGAGTGAGTTTTAAACACACAATTTTTTTTCTAGCAGTGCACACATAATATTTACTTAAATATTTACATTATTGTTTAATAAGTGGCACAAATCTATACTTATACTACAGGAAAATAGAGTACTCAGGTACAATTATATCGCTTACTTTTTAATTGTATTTTTATTTAGTACGGACTATTTAGCAGTAGTCAGGCATCAAACATAAAAAATCCTATCTTAAGAAACTTTGTCGGGTCAACCGTAATCGTATTGAAAACTTTAAAAAGAACATAGATTCGTGTTCTTTTACGGTTAATTCCTGAAATAGATGTTTTTTTTCTTAAAAATCTTTAATGTATAGACACAGAATTTTTATTGTTTTATGATATGATAGATATATACATTTCATAATATAAAGTTATTCTGCAACATGTTAATGCGATACCGATCATATTTATAGGATAGTAAAAATATTAATATCTTTGTGTAATTAGTGGAAGTGAATTCTAATGTTTGTCTGTTTTAAAGTATATAAAGCATATATTTTATTAACTTCAACAGCTTCCCTAATGCCTCCTACTGTTACTATAACCCTGATTCATCTTTTTTATTGTTTACACATTAGTACGGTATTTATTTTAGCGTCAATAAAATTTACTATTTTCGTAAAGTCGTAGTTTCGTGTCGTCGTTCGTCTTATTTTTATTGTTTTTATCTTATACTAGTTTTTAAAAATAACTAAAAGTTATATTTGACACATGACTTCGAAGTAAATTTTAAAGGTAATGAATGAATGTATGAACTGTACAATATTAAAAAAATATATTTGAACGGGTACTTCCTGATATAAGCGCGTTCCTCTAAACAAGCTCTATAATATTAGAATAGATGTGTAAATCATAATAATTATACATTTTTACGATAGTCGTCTTTGAATATCTTGAAAGTTTTTATATTTAATGGGGGCGGTGTGTCTTAATAGTAGGTTTCCAAATTCCCTCTACCTACCATATAGTGTAAAGCGTACCTTACATATAGTGTAAAGCGAAGCTAAATAATTCGCACATCTTTATACCACTTAACCGCACCTTGCATATTATTGAACTAATATTTACAATATGCCCTAGGTGAGGAAAAACTAAATGTCACTAAAAGTCTGAATTTAGATGTACAAATATATTTCTTTTCATGATTCAGACTTAGTATGTACTTAAAACTTTACAATGATGAAAAAACTTTCAGTGGTGACCGCGGCGACCGTGGATCGGCTGGAGGCTTTTACAGTGGGTCTTCTGATAAAGGGGGTCCGGGCGGTGCGTATATAGGCAATAAAGACGACATTGGGAAGGGAGGACAAGGCGACAAATATGTTCCTGACAAAAACGCCAAGTGAGTTTAATTTTCACTATCACAAAGTTACTGGTCTCGAGTGTTAAATGGCTTTCTCAATAACAATTAAAATTTATGATAATTGATAATTAAAATAATAATACAATTAATTTTCAAATGGACCTGGATAGTGTCAATGTCCAACTAATGAAGAAAAAAATAAAATTTATTAGCTTAAACTAATAGAATAATAATATAATCTTATAAATAATACAACTAATATTGCGTACGTGTAAGTAATGTCTAACATTTTTATACATATTTTTTATTCTAATATTTTAGTAAGAATAACGTACCTTCACAATCCGCAAATTCTGCTGATGCTGCTAATAAAGGTTCTCAAGATAAATCGTCAAACTCGTAAGATATTTTTAATCCACATAGCACAATAGTTAATCCTTATAACTAGCAAGTATTTCTTCCTCTATCTACATAAATTACTTTAGTGATAAATTTCAGTATTTATAATTTTTTTTGTTGTAATGTATTTTTTTACATTATTTATTTTTTATTGTTGTGAGTATAACGAATACTAATTTATCTTATTCTAACATTTCATTTCAGTGGATCTGGAGCAGGTTCAAACATTCCAGTTATAGTATCCAGTGTTGCACCTCCTGTATCCAAAGCTCCATCATCCAGTAGCGCTAGTTTTGGTCTTAAACCCGCTAATCAAGGCTTAGCTGGAGTTAAAGTCAATCCTGGCAACTATGATTACAAATATGGCATTATCCGTCAAGAATCTGATGTTCTACCTGATGGCTACCACTATCTTTATGAGACTGAAAATAAAATTTTAGCCGAAGAATCTGGAAAAATTGAGAAAATCGATAATGAAAGTGAAGGTATTAGAGTTAAGGGATTCTTTGAATTTGTTGCTCCTGATGGCATTACGTACAGAGTCGACTACATCGCCGATGAAAATGGCTTCCAGCCTAGTGGAGCTCATTTACCTTAAAAATCTAGTCTTAACAATTAAAATACATTAGTCATATTTTTATAATAGATGATTTTTTTTTAGTTACCTATTATAAATACATATTTTTAGAATGTTCTTTTTGTTTTACTTTGCCCTTTTTTGAACTTCTATTGATAATGAAATAAATTATTACTATATTGATTTAGATATAAAAAATACTTACGGAGTTTTTCAGTCTGTTATGACATTTTTAAATTATACATTTATGTTGTTAGTTATGACATTTTCATTTAACTGATCCCTTAAAAATTTCTATATTTATATGAAGAAATGAATATGTCAAATTATTCTAAATAAAAACATTTTTTGGTTTTGATATAAATTAAAAATAAATAAATTTGAGGCCAGTCGTGACGCAGCGGCACGAGTTGTGACTGTAAAACCGACTGATTGTGGGTTCGATCCCCACTCGAGGAGATGAAATATTTACTTACATTTATATTTCCATTTCTTCGCCCTGGTGTCGAGGTTAAGCGCGGCGTTGAGATCTGCCACTCAACACACAATGCCTCCAGAATTCGGCAGAAAGTGGGAAACGCAGTGTCTTACCACTAGGTTCCCTCTGCCTACCCTACTGTGTGCGGTATACAGCTTGAAGCTAAAAAAAACAAATATAAATTAACTATATATAATTTAATTATCATCAAAAAATATATAACAATTACTAAAACAGACGGAATAAAATTTTACTTCTGAAATATTTCTTTTAAAGCTTCTGAAAGTTGATATTAAACACTACCCAAGTGCTTTATTCAATTCAGATGCTGTGCTAGGATAGCTTTACAAAATAAAAAAAAATGTCCTCTAAAAATATTATTTGACTAAAGTTGATTGCTGAAAAATGCCAACACATCGATAAATCCCTAAAGAAATTGTACTCAATTTCATTGTTTCATGGTTTTTATGGATTATTCAATATTTATGTATTTATAAATATCACCAGTAATCTTTTTTCGTTCCAATCCTTGTTTTTGCTTAAATTTAATTTTATAAAAAAGTATAAATTTTTTGACCTTATTTCCAGGATTTATAGACCGATAATTTTTAACTATGAAATAATACGAAAGGTTTATTAAAAAAAACAGCTTCAGTCTGTATACCGCACACAGAAGGGTAGACAGAGGGAACGTAGTGTTAAAACACTCCGTTCCCCACTTTCCGTCAAATTCTGGAGGCATTGCGTGTTGAGTGGTGAGACTCAACGCCGCGCTTTGTCTCGACACCAGACCAAAGAAATGTAAATATAAATTAGAATAAATATTTAATTCCTCGAGTGGGGATGGAAGCCACAACCAGTCACGTTTACAGTCACACTTTATGCCCCTGCACCACGACTAGCTTCTACTACCTAATTTTGTTCAAGAATCCGGTTTTTTCCAAAAAAATATATATTCCTAAATATCTGTTGAACAACTGAAAATTGCTGAATATACGTACCTATAGTCTACAGTTGATTTGCCTTTACTAAGTATCTCTTTGGAGTTGGTTAAAGAAAGTATAAAGACACAACTTAACCCTAAACATTGAGGAATTATACCCACAATTACCTAAATAACTTGATACATTTAGCCTTCTATAAGTATCTATAATAATTTAAAAAATATTATTTAATTCCTAGTCGTTGAGAAGGTTTGTCTCCTAGCATCATTACCAACTCAGTAATATCATCAAATGATAACTACAAGAAGCAAACATATGATTATAATAAGAAATTATATGATACACAGTACTTGCTTATAAAATTCGAGGGTTACCCTCAGTTTCCATGGGATTTCATCACCAGATCCCGACTTGGTGGCAATGGGACCAATGGAAAAGTACGCTGTTTCAAATATATATATTTTTAAAAAATCGATCAACTAACGACAGAAAAATTGACGTACAAACATAGAAAAAATATTGTTAACGAATATAGAACAAAACTTAGAACGAACAAAAATTCTCGACGAAGGAAGTCGGTTAAAAGCATTATATTCCAAAAACGCTAACTATTGCCATTTAACATGTTATGTCTCGAATTCAAGTGAAAGGCGATGACCAGAGCCTCTTGACATTAGGCTTTTTGGCAAAGAAAGTACTCTGAAAATACTCTGCTTTATATGCAAGATATAGTTTGAAGCTAAAAAAGTGCTAATTGTGAGGGTAAAAATATCAAACGCCTTTAATTCAAACAGCACAAGGCTTATTAATTTATAATGATTATATTTTTTGAGGCTGGTCGTGACGCAGAGGCACAAAGTGTGACTGTAAAATCGACTGGTTGTGGGTTTGATCCTCACTCGAGGAGATGAAATATTTATTTACATTTATATTTTCATTTCTTCGCTCTGGTGTCGAGGCAAAGCGCGTCGTTGACTTCTGCCACTCAGCACGCAATGCCTTCAGAACTCGGCGGAAAGTGGGGAACGTAGTGTCTTAACACTAGGTTCCCCCTGCCTACCCTGCTGTGTGCGGGATACAGCGTGAAGCTGATTTTTTGATTTCTTTATTTTGATTTCACGCTATTTCTTGCACGTAGCAGGGTAGGCAGAGGGCCCAGGTTCCCTCTTAGTCCTAGTATTAAGACACTCTGCTTCAATTAAAACACTTCCGTCCCACTTTTCGAACTCAAACGCCGCGTTTTGCTTCGTTGCCAGAGCGAGTATATTTCGTTACTTGGAGTGGGAATCGAACTAAGCATAACGTATATAAGCAATAAGAAATTTAAATATTAATAAAAATAATTCATTCCCTCGAGCGGGTATCTAACCCACAACCGTTGCATTACAGTCACACCTAAAATATTAATTAATGAATTAAATATAAAGTGTCACTAAAATCAAATCAGCATCACGCTGTATCCTGTACACAGCTACTATACTTACCTTTGTATACTTATATACATATAAAACATAGAGATATATAGATCAATTTAAATAGACTAAAGGATTTATCAATTTACACGATTAATTTTGTTTCTGTAAAAGGGAATTTGTTTACTATTAAATCAAATTGCGGCTTGCGTGAATAAATGTTAAGGCGCTTACGAGTATTTAAAGTAAATAGCTTCCAACATCTTTTTTTTCTTTTTGTACCATCCATTCCTTTACATATGATAATATTTTATTATGGGTAAAATAAAAGATACTACTTCTAAATTAATAACTTAGTGTGAGTCCCTCTTATAAAAAATGCCTTTTATAATTATTTGCAAACAATTTAAAATTATTTTATAAACCAATAAACATAGATTAATTTGAAAAGACTAAAAAAAAGTCAATTTACACGAGTAATTTTGTTTCTATAAAATGAGTTTTTTTTTCTATAAAATCAAATTTGGGCTTGCATGCATAAATATTAAGGCGTTTATTAAACTTAAGGTAAGTAAATGATCCCAGATCTTCTTTTTCTTTTGTACCGTGATCGCTTTACATAATCATAATAATATTCTACTTCTAAGTTAACAACATATATATTAAATTTCGTTCTGTTCTGTTGTTTATTATACGGCTTTCAAATAAGAAAGATTTCATCTTTTTGTTGAAATAAAATATAGCAATTATTTAAAAACGAAGAAAAGCTAAGTATTTATAATATTTTGAAACGGGCATTAATTTAAAATATTTAATTCTTCCACTTCTTCGTAATTTAAGAAAATCGAAAGAAATCAAGAGAGATCCCCCTGTAGAGAAACGAGATGACATCGAACATTATATGATTCGATGTCATCTGTATCTGTAAAGTTCTCATCGTATTGCGAAGACTTTATCCATTAGAAAAAGTACTGTCAGTCGTACTATTTTAAAATATAAATCAACAAATATACTCTTTGTATAAACTTTAGAACGGAAAATTATAAAATGTAAGAGGGTCATATGACCACAAAGAAATCGGCCGATATTTCACATAAATTGGGAAGTGAAAATTTTGCCTGTAAATTAAAAAATAAAATAAATAAATCAACTTCACACTGTATCCTACATATAGCAGCGTAGGGAACCTAGTTTTAAGACACTTCCTTCCCCACTTTCTGCCGAATTCTATGAGGCTTTACGTGTTGAGTGGCAGAATTTAACGCCGAGCTTTTGCCTTGGTGCCCGAACGATGAAATAAAAAAAATAATAAATAACAATTCGTTCCCCAGAGCGGGGATCGAACCCACAACCAATCGCGGTTACAGTCACATTTGTGCCCCTGCCCCATGACTAGCCTAAGTAATTTAAACGGGGAGAGCTGTATTCGATCTTACTATGGCAAAATGGATTGTTCTAATTGGTTGAACCGCCTACGCGGCTCCCGGATATGGACAATCTACAATGCCTCCTGATTGGAGGATTGGTCGATGCTCCTTTGGGGTCTTCAGACCGCTGCCCGATACGGAGTGTTGTGCCCATTAAGCGTGGTAGTTACAGAACACCGGCAACTCGTCGCGTCTGGCCCTACAAGTCAGCAGATTGGAATGGAATGCGTATATTTTATTTATTCTATCCCCGGGGGCCGGTTTGCCTGTCATCTGATCCTAGTACCTGAGCCACTGCTGAAACTGACGTGGTTTTGCAGGGCATGGAACTTTATATTCCTAGCCATGTAGTGCCAATAGGTGGCAAGCCATAGCCTTGATTTGATACGTCTTGCAAAATTGCTGTTTTTAGCTAATTTAAAACAAGGTCCGAGCATATCGCCAAAATCGATGAGAAGCTTAATAGTCACTCGTCACGAACTCGTCAGTTTTGGGCCGGCTCAAAGGCTGCACGTGACAACTTTAGCCAGCTTGGACCATACGGCTAAAGAGAACGCCGAACTTCTGGGCGCTCTCTTTTAACTTGACTTTGGCTGACCGAGCAACAACGCCGACGACCATCCCACGATGCCAGAGCTCAATGCCTGAAGTTAAGTTCAGCCACAAAGCTGTTAGGCAAGCTATGTCTTCTTTGTATATCCACACGTCGAGTGGGCCAGATGGCATCTCTCCTTTAGTGCTCCGATTGTGGTGTGTTCCTGAGCGGACACCGATGCTAACGCGTTTTTTTCGGGACTCTTACTCAGTCGGCGTAGGCCCAGTATCATGGAAAAACCACCATTGGACTGCGACCATTAAAATCAAGGGAGAGGGCCTATCAGTTAGCTTGGGCATGGCAAAGGCTTTTGGTCTACTCTAAAAAATATTTATTTGTAATATTTTTTTTCCTATAAAAGACCTATAAATTTACACCTTTCGGCTTTTTCTTTTTTTCTATCATAAATTCTCACCAAATTCAATAACTGTACATTAAAAGGACCCTACAGATTTTGATTACGCGGTAAATTTGGTACAAAATGCAGTAAAAGCGATTTTTAAACGCAAGTATCTTTTGATTGCGTTAACTTTAAAGCTTTTTCTGTGTTTTAAGAATCCATTTGTCAACTGTCAAGTCCAACTGTAAAGTCTACAGCTTTAATATTTGATACTGATTTCAGCTCGATAGTTCCTCGGGATCTCTATATAAATGGACTTGACAGATGGACCGACGGACCACAAAGTGATCGTATAAGGGTTCTGTTTTTCTTTTTGAGATACGGAACCGTAAAAATAGTAAGATAGATAAATATTTTTTTATCTTCATGGTGTATCCTGCATAAAGCAGGATAGGGGTCCTATAGTCTATAATTCGGGCGTGAGTCAAAATGTAACAAAGAAAACAAAGATACACAAACTTTTATTTCCCTTTTTTGATTTCTATTTAATTTTTGTACAGAAGGCTTTTCTAGATATGTTTCTAGAAACTAGTTGTACTGTTCTTATATTGTCTTTTTAGACAGCGTCAATCCATGATAAAATTGCCAAATACTAAATGATAAAAAACGGTTGCGAGTAGTCTAATATTACAAAAAAAAAAACGATTTATTTATATAAATTTAAAAAAAGATCAAATGCATTTGTAAATTTGAATTAGATAAACAGTTATAGTTATATGAAAATATAAAAAAATGACTATAATTAAAAAAAAAACTTTAATAAACAATACTTTTTAATAAACAGTTAAGAAAATAAATAATAAGATTTAAGTCATACGATATTCGATTTTTAATAAATCTTAGGGTTACATAAGTTCTGCAGACATTGTTATATAGTATTATACCTTTTATACATTTACATTTTATATTATAGTTATTTTTATAAAGTATATTAACTTCATTAATCGTGACGATGATTATGGATTTGAATCGCACTCGGGAAATGAAATATTTATTATTTTCATTTTCTCGTACTCGTACCTAGTTAGAGCGAGGCGTTGAGTTCCGCCACTTAACACGCAATGCCTCCTGAACTCGACAGCAAGTGGGGATTGAAGATATCTTAGTGGAATGGAAAAAATGTATATTCATAAAATAAAAACCGACTTCTTCAATTTCAACCGGATGTCATAGTCAGAACCTAACCAAACTTTCACCAAACTATCCTTGAAGTGAATCCTTTCTAATAAAATAAGAATGATATTAAGTTATTCGTAAATATGTCGCTCACATACCTAATGCAAATTTAATACTTATGTGATTTTCTCCTGGATACCATTGTCAGAAATTGGCCAAATTTAAATGAGAAGCACTAGCTTTCTAATAAAAAAAATAATTGAAAACTCGAATTGATAATCTCCTTTTCTTACCGAAGTCGGTTAAAAAACTATAAATAAAAAGAAGAAGCAGGCTAGCATTAAGACACTTTGTTGCCCGTTATTTTCAAGACGTTGCGTGTTGAGTGGCGAAACACAACGCCACACTTTGTATATCAGAGAAAGAAAATGAGAATAATATAAATATAATTATTCCCGAAGTGAATGGAGATCGAACTCACAATCTTCGACTTACAGTTAAAAGATTTTATACAAAAATATATTTTTAAATTAATTTACTTCGTTTCAGATAAGTCAACGGACTTCGGACAGACGGAAAACGGAAATAAAAAAAAAACATGATGTATCTTTATGTTATGCTAATTTACTTATATTTTTAGTCACACTAGTTTTAGATTTTATAATTGTGATATAACATTATTATTTATTGTTCGTCTAATTTTTAATAAATAAAGTAAAATATAAAGACTGTCGTGGCGCAGAAGCACAAAGGTGTATTGTTGATGAGTGGCAGAACTCAACGCTGCGCTTAACCTCGACACCAGAGCGAAGAAATGGAAATATAAATTTAAGTAAATATTTCATCTCCTCGAGTGGGGATCGAACCCACAACCAGTCAGCTTTACAGTCACACTTTGTGCCCGCAGGGGCAGCCCGCGTGCCGCAAGCCACGACTGGCCTCAATTGATTATTAAGATTGACATATTTGACGTAGAATCAAAATAGGCCAGATAAAATATGAGGAAATAATGATATGTTAAGCAGTTTCCATCGACATTATAAAAGTTCAAATCAATTCAATTTATTTTCTCTAGCTTCACATTGTATCCCGCACACGGCAGCGGCACAGGTCAGAGGAAACTTGAGAATCTAGTGTTAAGACACTCCGTTCTCCATAAAAAAAACTGTTCCGTTCCCCACATTCTATTTTGATTCTTGAGGCGTTGCGTGTTGTATCGCCAACTCAAGACTGAAAGAGGCGCTTTGTCTCGTGGAAAAGGCGTTTAATTATTAATGCAATTATTATGTCCTACCTCCGGTCAGAGTTCCGATAATTATGTTTTCATTTTCCACTATAGCAAGACAAATCGTATTGTTGAGTTACAATTAAAGATACAATGGATAAAAAGGATGAAACGCTGGCAACTGAGTATCACTCAGTCCTTCTGCAAATTTCAAGGATAATAGATTGTAAATTATAGTACCAAGGCAAGTCTCATAAAATCCAAATGCTGAGATTGTGTATCTGTCGGGCTGGTGGACGTTCTTTGGTGTTCCCATAATATTGGCTAATGGTGATTTTCAGGTTGCTATCATGTGTCCATTTAATACCACTGAATGACTCTTATTATATTTTGAGGCCAGTCGTAGCGCAGCGGCACGAGGTGTGACTGTAAAACCGACTGGTTGTGGGTTCGATCCCCACTCGAGGAGATGAAATATTTACTTAAATTTATATTTCCATTTTCTTCGCTCTGGTGTCGAGGTTAACCTCGACACCAGAGCGAAACTCAACGCTGCGCTTAAGCGCGGCGTTGAGTTCTGCCACTCATCACGCAATGCCTCCAGAACTCGACAGAAAGTGGGGAACGGAGTGTCTTAACACTAGGTTCCCTCTGCCTACCCTGCTGTGTGCGGGATACAGCGTGAAGCTGATTTGATTTGATTGGATTTTGAAAAAATATATGTAATAATAATAATAATGAAGTTTCAATCAACATTTCAAGAGGTGATCACTTACTTATGGATCAAGAAACAAGTTCAAAAGTTTACGTACTTAAAAAGTATATGAGGAAAATCCTAAATATAGGTGGTTCAGGCCTCTGTTTTAATGAGGCCTCTGAAATATTGTCGATGGCTTCTGTCATTGACATCATGTCTCATTAGAAATAAATGAATGCATATTTTCAATAAAATGCATGTATATCTATTTAAAATATAATTGCTGTAATATTGCAATAATGGTTATTATTTACATTGCAGTTTTATTTAATAATACTGTATTGATACATTTGCAGATTAAACCCTTAAGTCCGTTTACACAAAAATATAGCCTGTACAAATACATAAATACATATGTACGTTACGTTAAGTATAGCGAATATTATTATTAACAAAAAATATAAATTTTTAATTTATATTCATTTTAATTCTGTCTGAAATGGAGATTGGTTAGACGGTTTTAGAAAAACATTATATTACGTTTAGCTTAACCGGAATGTCGTCTACATTTCGAAATAAGATCCTTATTAATTGTGACGCTCCTGTCAGACTACTATAAAACACAGCAACAGTAGGTCTCGAGTTTATAAATAAGAAATTAATGTGATACACATCTCTGTCTATTAAACATCTTAAACCTGTAGAGTGTGTTGAGCCAATTTGTGAACTATGATTTGACATTTTGCTACGATTTTGTTTTTTTTTAATATCAACATTGAAATGTCATATGTGCACCGGACGTGAAGGTTAGTCAAATAAGGATACTAATATATAAGAAAATTATTAACTTAAAAAAAACTTAGGGTTTATATAGATGCATGAACATAAGATAGTGCCTTTATTACGTTACACGGAGAAATAGCATTGCATGTAATTACGGCAATAATATGTAAATAATGATATGTATAAGAGCATAAGTAAGATAAAATGGAAGGTTAGTGACCATTATGTTGGGTTTATGATGGACTAATTTTATTATATGCAAATTGCCCTGTGAAGTTCTTCCTTATACATTCTAAGAGAATTACGATCGTTCTTTAAGTCAGTCGTCTCGAACTCACAAGGTGTTAGGCGATATAGTGGTTTTCAAAAATCGTGCCAGTAAAATAGAATCAGTGCATCGGTGTATAACGTTATAACTCAGATTCTCTATAATGTCATGAGCTATGCAAATTCATCTGCTTGACCTCGTCACACCTGATTTTAGGATACTGATCCACTTTTGGTATGTCTCGAATAAAATTTATTATAGATCTAAATGTTAATTAAGGCAATGAGGAATACGATATTTTTTGACGAATATTAGCTGTTATCGCACAAAAATATGCTGCTTACTTATGTCAAATTATGTGATCTAGTTTCAGATCAAAAACATAACCTGTGGAGTAAACAGCTTGTACCGGTCGGAGTGTGAGAAAAAATATCATTGTATATTAAATAGTTGCCTGTATTTTTGGAAAAAATGCAACTACGGAAATTCGTAAGTTAACATTTCTTATTTTGTTTGTATATTTTAACAACTTTGTTTTAAGGATTATGTACGTGTGGACGTGTGTAATAACTTTTGTGAATTATATGTATTAGTTATATGTTTTAGTAGTGATGTGAAATGTGAGATTATTATTTTCCACTTTTTTTGTTCTTTTTATTATGGATAGTTTTTAAAGAAATATTACTTTTTATTGGAAAGTCGAGTTGGAATCGCCTACCGACGGGTATATTGATATTTTATTACATTAATAATTTTTTAAAAAATATTAATTTTAACTTTGACATACCTATCCTACGATTAAGTGTAGAGCCTATGTTGCTTAGCATCAGCCTGTTTGGGGTCAATGAAATAGTCTCTAAATTGGTTATAGCGATGACCGAATACTAAGGAAAGTATAAATGGGTACTAGTTATTTAAATTAACTTCTTTGTGTTTGGATTTATACAATTCGACATTGATCAATAAAATAAAAAATATTATTACTATAAACTGAGGTTAGTCGTGGCGAAGGGACAGAAGTATGTGACTGGTAGTGGGTTTGATTTTCACCCGAAGAAATAAAAAAAATATTAAAATGTATATTTTCATTTCTTCACCCTGGTGTCAAAGCAAATCGCGGCGTTGAGTTCCGCCTCTCGACACGCAATGTCTCCACATTTTGGTGGAAAATGGGGAACGAAGTGTCTTAACACTAGGTTCTTTCTGCCTACCTTGCTGTGTGCGGGATACAGCGTGACGCTGATTACTGTAAAATAATGTTAATTGCATCAAGCGCTTATATTTTGGTCTTCAATTAGAATTATGTTTACATTTTACCGATCAAGTAAGACATAGTGCAGCGCACTTTCCGCAGAATTTTCTAGATAATTTATGAGTGGCGTAACTCAATGCGCTTTGTCTTAGAAGCAGAGCAGAGCGAAAATATGTAAATAAAAATTAAAATAAAAAATTAAATTTTCATTAAATAATTAATTTCCCCGACTGGAAAAGAACCCACAACCATCGTGTTTAGTCACATACTGTATAACTGCGACGACGACGACGCCTTCAAATTCGAAAATGTGATAAGATATATATATTTATTTAGCCTGCTGCTGCTGCATCCCGCAAACCTGTGTAAGACATTCCGTTTCCTACTTTGGAGGCATTGCGTGTTGAGTGGCAGAACTCAATACTGCCTTAGTGTCCCTGTGGTGCGACTGGGAAGCCAATTAAATTTAAATTTAATTTAATTATTTCTAAATAATGTGTTGGAATCTCAAAGAATAATAAATATTTGTTATATTAAAATTGAGTTATCCTAACTTCCATAGTGTCTTCTTTTAAATAGAGAGTTTTTTTATCTGATAGAAAGATAGATACAAATTTTATATTAGTACCAATCTTTTGTATACTTAATCGTATATTTATATCTTAGTTTCGCTTTCTCATTGAAAACTTATTTTACAAGAATATATGGATCTTCTGTTTTTGTTATTTTGATCACATAATTATTATATACTAGTGACCCGCCTGCGGCTTCGCCCGCTTAAACTATATGATTATTGAACTAATATACAAAATTGATTGACAACTAAAATAAATTCTGATATGATTTTTTATTACTTTAATCTGTAATATCCTAATATGATTTTTTTACTATATTATCGTAATTTCTATAAGAATTTTTGAATGTTTTGAACTAAAAAATACGACCAATGTTGATATTTCATATTTATAAAATATACAAAAGGCTAATTATTTATTATATGTATATATTTTTGTAACATTACGTTCTTTTTACCTACGATATGTTTTTTTTAAAATTCTGTTAAATGTGCTAATGTCAGTGAATAATTTAATTTACTTCTTCAGAAACAGCCTTTAATGTAAAATTATTGATTCATAATATTCTTTGTAAAATAACTGTAATGATTGCATAGTAACTCCTGTATAGTTTTTAAATTAGTTACATATATTATTAGCTAAATGTACAATTGGTAAGTATGTAGTTATTATAGAGTACACGTAGAAAGGATGTTTTTAGGCATTTTTATATAGATTTATTTCAAACGAACGAACCAAAAAATCTACGTATTTATTTGATATTTCTTTGAAGATCAAATCGTTCTTTATCTCTGTGTTGAATTAATTACGACTTAAACTTAACTGTTATGATTTATGAAGGTAATCTCCACTAACAATTCAATTTTGTTTACTTTATTGTATAAAACATTGTATAATAGTGCTTCAAAAATATATATTTTTATCAACAGTCATATAACCAAGACTAATTCAAATTTTGAAATTTCGAATGTCATTCTTTAGCCAAGAATCTTACCAGCGCGATTGCTATATAACATTCACAGGCAAACTAATGCCTTGAGTTCATTCAAATGACGATAACTTTTTTTTTAATGATCTGATTTTGATGAAACAAACTTTAATTGTTAAGTTGAGTTAAAATAAAGCTACTGGTGAGGTGTGGCTACTTTTAAGTAAATCAGTTCAGTACTTTTAGTGAAAAATATGACCATACATATCAACAGATAGACAGACAAACAGACAGACAAGAAATAAAAAAAAAATATTTTTGCTTTCTATTATTCTTTTTAAGTGTCCCTCTATCCGTTTCTGTAAAAATTACTAAATGTACAGACAAAATGTTTTTGCTGTCTTATTATATATAGAGATTAGGCAAAGGGTGGCGATATGTCTCTAATTCTATAATTTTTGTAGTATCTAATTTAAATATTTTTAAGTGAACCTACAGCCATCACGTTATAGTATTTAAAAACTTTTTCTTTACCGTATATGTATACTTTAGTATGCATATACTGTAAACAAACATATTTATTGAACATAATGTTAAAAACGCTATAATTGGTAATTGTAAATAAATTCTATCCTATATACTTTTCAGGCAATCGTGATATCGATATTGACGATAGCTCAATGCTCACCTTTTGATGACGGAAAGTACAAGCCTAAAAATTATGACACATACGATGACGGTAAATATTATAGACCTTTAGATGAAGGCAAATATGTACCTAGTGATGAAGGAAAATACACGTATATCTATCAGAGAGGAGCCTATCCTTACGACGGTACTTACAAGCATTTGGGACGAGGTGATTCCAATGAATATATTGGACATCAGACGTATGCACCACGCTTCCCTTTCCTTCATAGGAAAATAAAAACTTTTATTGCTAAATATGTTTCACCTGATATCGGTGGTGTCAAGTTAAGCTGGACTGCGAACAATGTCGATAACGTGAAAGTACCAGAAGAAGTTGCGGTGAAATGTAAAGTTATAGAACCAGAAAAACCTAAAAATATCACGGAATCTGTAACGAAGTAAGTGCTTTTATACATTATCGTCAGAAAAGCTTTTTCTATGATCGTAAGTAAAATTTTAAAAGTAACCTATTTTCATAATTGTGTTACCTATATAAAAAATATTTTCTTATATAATTTATTGCCTTGTTTTTATGATCTTAAAGAATGCAAATTTATCTAATCATCTCAGTTGGTATCATCCGATATTAGTAGGATGACCTTTATATGTTTTAGTTCGAGGTCACTCATCGAGGTTTTTCTAAAATTAATGCTAAATAGAGCAGTGTTTATTAATTTACGGATATGATCTATATGATTTGTTTGCTGGAACTGGTTGAAATAAATCATTTTGGATCCGCGTTGACGACATATATCTATACTACCAATAAAATAGTTTATATATATGTATATCTAAATGGAAATGAGATAATTTTAAAATTAACTTTAAGGATTTTTTTTATAAATTTTGTCATTAATTTACGTTATAGAATCTTCTGTTCTGTGCTGTTCTGTTCTTAGTTTATGACATTCCGAGTGTGCGAGTTGAGTTGATCACCAATCACTTCGCCAATTTTATAAAGTCTAGTAGTGTATTTCATCTAACAATATCTTTATACACGTAGGTCGTAGGTACACGCAAGTGTATTTAGAAAGAAAACTTTTAAAACATTAAACCGACAAAAAAAATTAAAAACAATATTTTCAAATTAACAAGTAATTAATAACTACCTTCTTAAGCTATGCCATTAAGTATATTTAAGTAATTTCGAGAAGGCGGCGTCGCAAAGGGTCAAATTTTTGAAATTTTAATTTATCGCAGATTTCGCGTATCATTGTGAATTACATATAGTTGTTTCTTTTAATTTAAGGTAATTTAATGATTTTTGAGCATTGATTGTTTGGTGCTAAATTACTTAGGTGTATATTGCATTAGTAACTTATTAGGGTTAATATTGAAAATGTTTATTATTATTCGTTTTTCAGTTTATTTTATCTGTAAAATTATTTTATTAAAATATTGTGTTTATGCTTTGTTTTATATGTTAGGCTTGAATTTAGTTTTTTCCAAATTTATTATTATTTCATATTTTATATAAAACTAACTAGAAGGTACTAGACTACTGTATGCACATTCAACTCCAAAATTAAAATCAATGAGTGAGGAAATTAGGAAAATAGGAATTATTTCCCCCTATTTTCCTAACCTTGCGGTTGGAATATTTATTATAAGCTTATATGGAACCAATTTCTTGATATAACACTAAAAAAATAATAGTATTATAAAATAAAAAACAACAATCAAATGCGAGTTTGACTGGCCCACCGAGGATCCGTGCCAATTTCAGGATTGTAGATCAACGGAATGTACAACTTATAAAAGTTGACAAGCCCAAAATTTGCGGACCTATGCCAGGGTTGCCAGACCCGATTTTGGCAGAGTGTCCCGATTTCTAGGCCAAAACTTGAATTTTCCGATCAGGACAGACATAGTCCCGCTTTTCACAGATTATTCCACGTACCGTGAGAATTTTTTTTATTACTTTAAAATTTTAATTAGTTTATTTTCTAGAAATAAGTCTCGCTTTTTTACTAAAAAAATTCAAAAATCCCAGTTTTCTCCGAGAGAAAATCTGACAACGTTGGCTATAATATGCTCTTATTTTATAAATTATAAATTTGTAATATTTTTTTCTGTAATATAAATATAAATTTCTATGTTTCGGATTTTTTCCAGTACTTGTATTAAAAGTTCACATTTCGTGCTAAATTTTATAACAGTTAGATAAAGTAGTCACTTTAAGATGCTGAATTCTATAATGTTACCTTTGATATAAAAAAAGCAAAGCAGCAAGCGTGTAGTAAAATTATTCAGCATGTTATTGTCCGCATAAAAGATGACAGGCTATTTAAAATATAGCAATAAAAGTGATTTTCATTAACATTCCAAATGAGGCAACTACCGGTTTATCGTTTTAAATGCATTTCAAGCAAATTCCATCACTAAAAAACTCTTGAGGAATCCTGTTCAAATCAATATTACTGTGAATATTTTAATCATATATCGATATCTCGTCACGGAACTTTATAATAAATTGTTAGAAATTATCAAATCGTAGTAAATTTAAATTCTAAATGAGGATGGTAATATTTGCAATTAATTTCCTTATACATAAACAATGAAGCAGTAGCCTATAAAACGTATATTATATTGAACATTATATGAGATACAGTGACCATATTAGTTCCTGTTCAATGTTCATGTCATCAGAGAGAGAGAGAAGACCTAATAATAATACTGACATTACTAGACTTTACAATTACACATTCTGCCCCTGCGCCACGACTGGCCTCAAAGATTCTATAAAAATCTTTCATCATATAATATAGGTTCTATCTTAGTAATGTCATCAAAATATATGAAGCAAAAATAAATTGAAAAACAATAGTTTATATAATATCTATTATAATAAGTTATACTGATACGATGATGACGTCTCTAAAGTATACTCGATAACTGTGCAATATCTACAGATGTCATTTTACACGTAGTCAAAAAAAAACCTCTAAGTTTCTCAAATTACTTATTACATGTTAACAGAGAAGACAAAACAAAGTCCATAGATAAGAAGCATAAAAGTATAAAGATGTGTTTATGTTCAAATTCAGGTCATATTTAATATAGCAGCTAATAACTATTATTGACCATATGAAACAGGCCTATCCATACCCACTCTCAGGCCTTTAAATATGTAGTGCACGCTCAGCTTTATAAAATTTTGAGATTTCTTATGCAAAATTACCGTCCCAACCGCGGTGTCTGCCGCGGACTATGCCGAATTCTTAAATAAAAAGCCATCACGTCGCCTTAGTAGTACGCTGCTTCACAATCTTTCCTGTCATCCAGTACAAGTTCCATAAAAATCGGTTCAGCTGTTGCGGAAATAAGCCCAAACAAATAGAAATTATAAAGTCACTTTAGTTTAAATTTCATAATTTAGACTTTAAGGATTGTTACCCACATAGCTCCCTCACTAAAAAAAGACAAAAAAATAGTGTTCATGGTAAAAACAATTCATTAGAAACCAGTGCAGTTTTACAAACTCAATTTATAATTTTAAAGCAATTTTTAGAAAACTATAAAAAAAATAATAGTTGCAAATATGAAAGTTCTTCGCCTGAAATTTGTTCATGACAAGACAACGTTAGTTTGAAAAAAATCTAAACGTATAATGTATACTGCTTTTTAAAATTAAAAG
The DNA here is from genome assembly GCA_013421005.1 of Heliconius erato x Heliconius himera. Lineage (NCBI taxonomy): Eukaryota > Metazoa > Arthropoda > Insecta > Lepidoptera > Nymphalidae > Heliconius > Heliconius erato x Heliconius himera. The sequence continues at coordinate 38,455 of JAATLQ010038579.1, read as the reverse complement.
CAGCATGTACCTCCTGCAGGCACTATTATTAAACGGTTGGACGGTATCATTATACTGCATAATTATTCTTTATTTTAAAATGTCATTATTGTATAAATAAAAATAGTAGAGTAAAATTAGTCCTTTTTTTAAACAAAAAATCATAGCAAAGTAAAATTATTCAATATTTTGTGACTAAATAATTTATTGAAAGCGAATGGAAAATCTACTGTAAAACTGAACTTACAAACATACAAATAAGTATTCACAATAACATAAAAATATATAACCAATAATGAATAAATGGTACAATTAAATATTTTCTATTTACATATTTTTTTAAGTTCGTAAGAGCAAAAATACTATCTGTCAATATGTCTATTATATTGAATGTACCTGAAGGAGTTATTGGTAAGAGACCATCTTGTAAATAAACCACAACGAGGCTTTTGTATCAATTTCAGGATGGTACGTCAAGTACTATAGAACTTATAAAAGGTGACAAACTTAAGTTTGCGGTTATTTTGTATGAAATTAACTACAAATATAAGTTTGTAATGATTTTTCTATAAAATACCACAAAATTTAAGGCTTCGTAAGTATTCCCTTATATGTGTCATAAGACGTTGCTACGTACCAAATTTCAAGATTTTTAGTTCACGGGAAGTACTCTGTATGTTTGTATACCTTTGCGAGTTTCGAAAATTTACAGCATTAACGGCGGTATCTTTTGATTGCGCTGGCTTAGAAGTTTGATTTTTTCACAGCTCGAAGGGACAATGCTGATAAATTTCAGCTTATTACCTCGCGCGCGCGTTCCTGAGGAAAGGGGTCTTGATAGACGGACGGACGTACAAACAACAAAGTAATATATATATTTTTGATACATGATTATTTTGATATGATTGTTGATATGATAAAACTGTTCTTCTAAGAACAGACAAACAACAAAATTGTCTAATGTCGATTTGAGCTTTGCCTCAAATCAACGACGATTTTGATTTATCTTTTCCTTTTCGAAGGCGATTTAAAATTATATTATTTATTGAATTATTTACTGAATGCCAATGACAAACTGTGTGCTATTGTAATGTATTGTATTGACTTATTTGTATGTATTTGTAACTTCAGTTTAAGAGTAGTAGGTCTCTAGCGCTGTTTTAATTGTTGAACTAAATGTTTCATAGCATATGTAACCAATCATCATTACTTCCGGTTTAAGCCGCATAGTATATATATTTTTTGTTATTTTGGACTTTTGGAGTCTTTTAAACTTTTAAATTGAAGCTTTTTGAGCATAATTCAAAAGGTAGTATCTCTTTTTAAAATACATTCTCCTATAAAACTATTATGTAACGTTATCTCTTTTTTATCGTAAAATCTACCTCGATTGTTCTTAACCCAACGTGACTTTGACAAAGTCATCAACACTCATATTTTTAATATTTTTAAAGTGTTAATCCACACTTAGGAAAGAAAAATACTTATTTAGAAATCGTATAAAAAATTGAACGTAGCGGGACTCTAACCCGCGCTGGAGAACGTATGGCTTAATGGTCAGAGCGCCTGGTCGGTTTCCAGTAGGCACGGGTTCGAGTCCAACTAATTTAAATTTTTATACGTTTTCTAAATAAGTATGATCAACACTCAAGCAGCACGTTCAGATCGCCATAAATTAAGAACTGCACTGAATTCCTGAGAGAGAGTGGGAAACGGAGTATCTTAAAAATAAGTACTGTATGCTTACTCTCTGTTATGCGAAAAAGAACGCGAAGCTGTAGTTGAGTTTATAAAATTTTACAATACGAACCTAAAGGTTAAAACCTCATTAATAAGTTACTATAAAACATGTTATTCTTATGAATGTAAGTTTTGTAATAGTCACACAAAATTGGCATGTGCACGTTAATTTATCATAAAAGGTCATAGCAATAAAACTACAAGCGATGAGTTTTTGTGCTTAAAGTACCCAAATTTTATGAAGAAGCACATTATATTGAATTGATTAAATTTTATATCCTATAAAATTAATTAGTTTACGAAATTCTTCTTTATTTACATCACGTCTTCACAAACTCTAATCTAACAAGCCTAAATGTGGTTCGCGAACGATTTTAATTTTGTGACTGGGGATAGTGAGGCGAAGGTTCTGTTTAATTATCACAGTTAATTTTTAATATACCTACATGCATAGTGGTCCCTGCTACCAAGAATGATATAAAAATGGTCCTTGATCAAGAAAAGGTTGGGAACCCCTGATATAATCCAATGGCCAATGGACAATATAAAGGTTAAGGTATTTCTAAACATTTTTTAGTGTTATTCCACACTTCTAAATAAGTAAGGTTAAGGTACTTACTTTGTTTACGACTAAAATTAAACATAGGGAAAAACAAAAAATACGAAATTAAAAATCCACTAAGTTCATTTATTACTTTAGTTCTTCAAATAAGATTTTACTTCCTATTCCGATTACTGTTTAAATTACTAAAATTAATACTTATTTAGAAAACGTATAAAAATTTTAACGTAGCTGGACTCGAACCTGCGCCTCCTATATATCGACCAGGCCCGCTACGTTAAATTTTTTATATGTTTTCTAAACAAATATTTTTCTTTCCTAAATGTGGACATTTTAAAAATGTTAAAAATACTAAAATTAAACTTAGCGCATATGCTGGATTCTATCATCTGTATATAATCGGATGTCCAAACAATACGTCCACTTAATTATAATATTATATTCCAAAAAGAAAAAAAAGATCAAGCTAACAAACAAACAAAAAACAAACATTAGATATTTTTTTAATAATTTTTATGATTAACATTATAAAATTATTTCTTTTATCATCGTTTAAAGTAAAAAAAGTCACATTTTCAATTTATGTTTCGTTAGCTAGTACCTCTGTACATATTTCCGCTACCCAAAGAATATTCTAAAGAATGCTTTTTGTTAAATATACACATATAAAAAGATAGAAAATATGTATTTAAAATAAAAATGAATAATTAAAAATACTTGTAACAAGCACAAGAATTTGTGGGTTCGATCCCCACTCGAGGAGATGAAATATTTACTTAAATCTATATTTCCATTTCTTCGCTGTCGAAGCAAAGCGCGGCGTTGAGTTCTGCCACTCAACACGCAATGCCTCCAGAATTCGGCAGAAAGTGGGGAACGGAGTGTCTTAACACTAGGTTCCCTCTGCCTATCCTGCTGAGTGCGGGATACAGCGTGAAGCTGATTTATTTATGAAAATAACAATGATACGTGAAAATAACCGCCATAAAATCTTCATTTATATTTAAGTGTATCATATTAGCGACCTGCACCCAGACTTGAGATGAACTATGAGCTGCAATCCATGGTTTGAATTTGTGTTTTTAGAATTTAATTTTTAGCCGACTTAGTTTTTCTAAAAGGAGGAAGAACAAACAACATTTATTAAAATATATTTACATATTAATTCGAGTTTTTTTTGTTGGTAATATTTATTAGAGCGCACACGGACAAAGCTTATTTTTTGACAGTTTTTTTTACCTATTGCCAAATTTTACGAAACATTTTTAAGACTAATAAATTAATTAAACAAATTAAAATGTAAATGCATTGGTAAATGTAATTATAATTGCAAAATTGAATGGAAATGCATTTACGCAAACCGCCAGTACGAAAGGTAGTAAGTGCCTTACGGACGCACGATACTGTGAGGCTCACCGATGAACTTGACACTACCCACCAACACCCAGCGTAAACCTTTTCCTCTAAAATGAGATGATAAATCAATACTAATATATTAGTATTATTTATCATAATACGACGAAAATCAAATTATTTGGGAAGTATGTTCAGTAGAGATAGAAAATACGAGACGGATGTGGAAATTTTGTGTATTGCTGTCGGTAAAAGGGTTAACGAAGCCTTAGCTGTATTGATGAGACAGAGAAACGTTAGGAAAGCTGCACGTTTAGCCGTATACGATGCAGTGTTTGTACCAACGCTGTTATACGGCAGCGAAACGTGGGTATCACAGAAGAAGACTAAAAGAAAGATGAATGCCGTGGAGATGCGATCTCTTCGTAGGATATGCAGAGTCAGCTTAACTAATCGAATTCGCAATGAAAAGATATACAGAATGGCAGGTACTAGCGGGGATGCCATGGAGAGAATGAAGAAGAATGTGCTCAGCTGGTTTGGGCACGTCGAACGAATGAGTGATGAAAGAAAGGCAAAAAAGATTTATGACTGAAAAGTAAGCGGTAAGAGAGGTATGTGGAGACCTCGGTTGACCTTCGAAAACACAGTATCGAAGATACTGGAGGAAGGTCACGTAAAAAACATGAGAACCCTCCGGAGAGCATGTATGAAGAGGCTGATGACAGTGTACGAGGCGAAAGAGGTATGCAGCGGCCGTAACGTTAGGCGTCCCTTTTCCCTGACTAACCCGCTAGGGATACAGCGTGAAGCTAGATTAGATTATATTACCAAATTATAGAAAATACAATAGCAATAACTCTATTAATTTAAATTAAATATATCTAAATGGATACTATGTATAGCATCGAGTAGTTTTTTTATATTTTTTTATATGATTATATTTTTGTAGAATATTAGTTTTATGTGTCTCATAAGGTTGAGTCAGCGTATGTAATACACGCACATAACGCGCACGCGTATAAGCGCTTAGGAAGCCCATTTTGGGCGACATTTTCTTAAAATAACGAAATTCCTTGTTGCTTAGCAACGCTTGCTTAATTTCTTAATTCCTATTGAAAACTAGAAAATATTTTATAAATAACTTTATAAATATCCATATAATTCAAGCGGACAAAACTACACACTACGCTAGTAAGAAATATATGTTGTATTTGAACTGAGTCTTTTCTACCTTTTGTCTTTTGAAACGTGGCCGTCGTGGCGCAAAACTACGAGTGTAAAAGATTGTGGGTTCCCACTCGGTGGAATGAAATATTTAATATTTTCTTGGTCGCGCTCTTGGGAACAAGTGTCAGAACAAGTGTCTTGGGAACAGAGTGCCTTAATGCTAGGTTTCCAGGTTCCCTCTACCTACTTTGCTATGTGCGGTATACAGTGTGAAAATAATAGTAACTGGAATATTTTTTATTTTCTGAATCCTTTTCCAACGTAATTTTTCAACTTCTGTAAGATTTCTATTACAAAAAATCGTAGCAAGATTGAAGTTTTTTTCCGTTTACACTATCCCAAAGCGATCACCATTAGGTAAAATGTACCAAGAAGAAATTGTTATAGTACAAATATTTGCTTTTTTTGTATTTTAATTAAACACTAAAATCACTTAACACTAAAGTATTTTAACTATTACCTAATGTGGTGTAAAGATTTAATCATTATTCAAAATATATTCAAATAAATAATGGAAAGAAATAAAAATAAATAGAGAAATAATAAATATTTCATGAAATGTTTATAAATTCATGTTTTTCTAAAAGCAATTTCCATTTATTACGTATCTTAGGTAGGTACTTACACAGTGTGTTTGCTTATATTATGAAAAATATATTCATATACATTTTCTTACATGATTATTTAATAAGCAAGATTTTTTCCATAATATATGCAATATATACTATATGTGTGAGCTATTTCCACTTGTTTCTAACTTTTGTAATACTCGCCTTACTACGGGACTTATATTAAGCATAATATCAATTTCTCACATTTAGGATTTACTTCCTGAATCCTCGCCAAAATAAATTCTTTTTTATATTTATTGTAATCATTGTAATTTCTTAGGTAGCCTCGACAAAATATATCTCCGTTGATTTTTATGTCTCTAATATTTAAAATAATACTTATATTAAATACTAATAATAACTATATAGAACGGAGAGGCCAATAAAAAAGTCTATTAGTTGAACTTTTATCTTCTAAATAATGGTTAACCATTTTTTTATGTAAATTAAATAAAGTTAAATAATTTATTTTTAAAATAAACAAAAAAAAATCAGCTTCACGCTGTATCCCGCACACAGCAGGGTAGGCAGAGGGAATCTAGTGTAAGACATTCTGTTCCCCACTTTCTGCCGGAATTCTGAAGGCATTGCATGTTAAGTGCTCAACCAGTCGGTTTTACAGTCACACTTTGTGCCGCTGTGCCACGACGGGCCTAAAATTAACAATTTCCTTTTAAATTAAAAATAATTGCTTCAGTCAACGTAATTTGACTGATTTGATTTTAATTTTTCCTACGGGGGAACACCCCGATAAACACATTTTTTCATATCTATAATTTATAGAATTGACTTTTCTTATCATATATATCGATATAGATATAGATGTGATACGAGTCATCCTAATGAATATAAAACATATATTATTTAGAAAATTATAAGTTAAAAATGTACATAAATCATCATTCAAAATGGCGGCAGACGCCTTACTATATTTGTATTATAAATATTGTGAATATTTAATTTATAAAATATTTTTATGCTTTATAGAGTTTAATATAATAATTATGTTTCTTTTTGGTATCTTATATTAAACACTTACCGAAATCTTTGACGTTGATCAAAAATAGATCTTGGCAGGCAAATGTTTATTTTGACATAAATATTAATTTCCGTGCATATTAAAAATTTTAACTAATTTATTTAATTTAAACTTGCAGATTTCAGATCCAGAAAAATTTCATCACGTTTACATTTTCTGACGCTGTTGCTATTTTTTTATTTAAATTTAATAACCAGTTGGCAACTTATAACTTATACAGCCGGCATTACAATTGTATTTTTTTTATCATTATTACAAAAATATATACATTACTTATTATTATTTCAAATAAAATACGCAAATAAAAAAGTGTATTCTAAAAATAAAACGTATTCATAATATTTTTTCTTATGCTATCGACCAGTATAAATTGCTCGTTTCACGTAGTGATAGAAAGACAATTTAAATCTTTACATAAATTGAATGTTATTCAAAAATATCTACATTTCCTATTCTTACTAAATTTTATACTATTTTATGTGCAATAGCATTCATTTTCATTTAAAATTGTTATATGTATATAGTTATATGAAAACATGGATTTTAAATTCGTATAAAATTGACGTTACGAAAAGTGAAAAAACACAATGAATGTATTGTGAGCAGTACAGTGTTAAAAATTATAACGTTTATTTTCTTGAACAAATCTGTGCTTAAGTCGTATTTTTATAATTAAACTGATCCTCACATAAAATATTCCAGAATTTTAAAGTCTTTTCGATTTTCATGTTACGTTAACAAAATATATTCATAATATTATCTTCAACATTAGTAGGCGCAAACTTCTTAAATTCCTTTTTTTAAAGGAACCTGGTCTGGCTTCAATGTCAAATGTTCAGGAATTTTAATTTATATTTATGTTAACGACAGGCATTTCCATATTCTTTAATGATTTACAGACTTTGGATTATTACACATATATAACTACAACATGCTTATTACCCTGAACTATTATTCGTAAGGAGCCATTTCCATTTGATTTTATTTCTTACTGTCTATAATATTTCTGCGTCAGATATGCCATCATTGATTCTAAAATGTCTATGTCCCGCCCACGCTTACTAGGTATGTAAGAAAAATTGTTTCATTCAAATCTGTCCAGAATTTTCAAAGATGTGGATCTATAGACATTTAGTTTATTATAAGTATTGCTTGTGGCCTCACACGTATGGACTGCACGATATACTTTCTTTGGTGGGAATTATTATTATTATTATTGCAAACGATCTCGCTTTAACTATCGTCCTTCCACTTACATTTGTTTTGATGAGGAATAATATTATATTATTTAAAATAAATAAATTTTCTTGTAATTTGTAGAAAGTGGGGCACGGAGTGTCTTATCACTAGGTTCCCTCTGTCTACCTTGCTGTGTGCGGGATTAAATGTTTAAGTTTCAATGGAATCTATTTTAAATGGAATTATTGCATATCGTTTATAAATATAAATGACATGCATTTCTAAAGAATTAATTAAGCATATAACAACTGTACTAAGCATATGACGTCTAACGAATCGATTTTATCATGTTCATATAGCTTACCATATAAAATTTCCTAATAAACTTAATTTTATATCCCTTACGCTTACAGTAAGGGGGTTACAAGGAACAAAACCTTAAAGTAAAAGTTTATTATCCCGGCATATATTAAAGGAATTATGAAATTTAAGAATAACGGTACCTTCTAAAGAAAAGTTTATTTCACTTAATATCTCAAATTAATGTTAATTTATTAACTCGAGTGAGTAAAATATATTCGCAAATAAAGTAAAGACATATAGACTTGTGGTAAGAAAATTGTTCTAATGAACGTTAAAGTATTTTTTTGTCTATTTGATATTCGTATAAAAATTAGATATTCAAATTCTCTTATATTTAGTATTGTTATTAATGTGAAGCAGTTCCATTTTAAATCTTAAGCGTGCATTCTACACGTAATTTTATATTATATTGAACTTATTATTTATAATTAAATGCTAGAGTATTATTTTATCATTTATTGACATTATCAGCAATAAGCAGTATATGTAACTTATACTCCAGGAACATTCAGTAGACAATTTTTTAAACATTTTTTAAAGTGTTATTCCACACTTAGGAAAGAAAAATATTTAATTACCAGGCGCTCTGACCACTAAGCCATACGTTACTAAGCAGAACATACGGCTTAGTGGTCAGAGCGCCTGGTCGGTTTCCAGGAGGCGCGGGCTCGAGTCCCGCTCTGTTCAAATCTTTATACGTTTTCTAAATAAGTATTCAGTAGACAAGTTAAAAATAGTAATAAAAGATTTTCTAATTGGTTAAAGTTTTTAACCATTTTTTGCGATTATTTTGTTTTATTTTAATGTTCCTTCAGAAGATCAATATTTAGTATATTTAGTTAATCATGATAATTGGTTGATATAATTGATACTATTATTGGTATGTTTACCTGATATTAATGCAAACTTTAAAAATATTGTTAGTCGTGTTTTAATACCGCTGTAGCTATGCACTACGTTATTTACGTATGTAGGTCTATGTTATGCAAAGTACTCTTATGTAGATAGAAGTTTGTTATACATATTTTAGTATATAAAACTCAAGAAATAACATTCTAAATTAAGAATTTATTTAGTTGTAAACTATATTATTGATTTAGAAAATTGATAAAATTCGAAAAAAAATATCTTGTTTATAGCAATATGAAGCTTAAACTTTATAAATATATCTTCAGAAAGTAATTTTATAAGTTAAAGGTTGTAATCTCATAACATCGTTAAAAATGGGTTAGGAATATAAAATTAAGTGTGTAAGAGAAAAAAAAAATATTATTTTTTCTCTTACTTACACACTTAATTTTTATACTTCCTAAAATTAAAATCAATAGGCATATAATATCTTAGAGGCCAGTCGTGGCGCAGGGGCATAAAGTGTGCCTATAAATCGACTGGTTGTGGGTTCGATTCCCACTCGAGGAGATGATATTTATTTACATTTATATTTTCATTTCTCTGCTCTGGTGTCGAAGGGGAAAGCGCGGCGTTGAATTCCACCACTCAACACGCAATGCCTACAGAATTTGGCGAAAAATGGGGAACGGAGTGTCTTAGCACTAAGTTCCCTCTGCCTACCCTACTGTGTGCGGGATACAAAAATAATATAATGTCTTAAACGAAATTTAAAGTTTAGTTAAGTTTACCTGTTAAGTTTAAATTTTCTGTTTTTGTTATAATGAGATATTTTTGTAATTTCAGGTACCCGCCATACTTGAACCTGAAGGCGGGTGAAAAGCTAGGGACGTTCTACAACTTCAAAGGATCTAAAGCTTTAAGGACAGAGTCTAACTCTGCTAAAAATAAATTAAAGCTAGAATATGAAGTATTCGTTAGGATTGTAGAAGACGAGAGCGAATGATGCTAATTTATATGGAATATGATGTCTTACTGTTTTATATGTTGCACGTGGATTTTAAATTATAGTAAAATATTGTGGATACTGTGCTGTTTTATTTCAAAATAATATGCGTTTATGACAACCGATCTAAAGCGATATACAGAATAAACTTGCTGAATACCGATTAAGTTAATATGTGGGCAACAAAGATTAGATCCCGGAACTCAAATAGCAGATGATTTTTTTGTAGTTTTGTAAATTGATCGAATTTCTTACTATGGGTGTGGTTATTGGCGTAACTCACCACACGGCGCTCCAAATAAGTTCCTTTCAATGTCACCTTGACAAGCACTAAATTGCTTTTTCTACATATCGGGCGATTCTATTCTTGCAATAAATAGTCTATTTTAGTTTCGACGATTGTATAAAATCAAGTGATGGGATAGTCGAAGTATCATTGTCTTGTAAGATTCAGACACACAAGGTTTTAGTACAATGAAGGCTTTCATGGTAAGATTTTTTTGAATAATATCATAATTTTAAGAGAATAAGATAAAAATCACTATTATTTAAATTTATATACCTATATATATAAAATGTTATATTTTGGCACTCAAAATATTTAAACTTTAAGAGTCGTGCATAACATCTTATATAAATTTAATTGAACTAAACTGCATTGCTATTATTGGTATTTTACAAAATTTCATATATTTTTTATTTCATAAATATTAAAATCTATGTAATTTATGGGATTAATATGTGCAATGATAAACATTTAACTTAAGGTACAATTGTAAATTCGAATTGCATTTTTTTAATGTAACTCGCCATATAATCATTCAATTTTAATAAATATCATTGTTGGATTGTTTTGTTACTGTATAATAAATAGAATTACTTCTATTTTTTTGGCTTAATATTTTTAAAAATCTACTTATAAAAAAATAGAAAATTCTTTCAAATTTAGTTAAAAATATTTCAAGTCATAAAATATTATATGTACATATATATGTATATGTATATTTATTAAATAATTTTATACAAACTTCTTAATCTACGAGTACTAAGCGTGCTGTTTAGGTTCGCCACTCGAGTTAAAAACAGAGAGAGATACTAAATTCTTATAGAAATATATATCAGCTACTACTGCATAATTTCGATTTTATTCACATTTTTTATATTACAGTTTGTAAGTTTGGCTCTGTGCCTTGTAAACTTAGTAAGATCTGACAACGACGGAAGCTATCGTCCAGACCTCTATGGGGACAAATATGGTGCATTTAACCGAGGATATGATGGAAGATACAACTACAGATATAACAACTACTTTAACAGGAACAATGGATACTATCCGAACTACGCATACCAGCCTCTACATCAACAGCTTGCACCACCAGTAGTAGCTTACAAGGATAATAGGTATATAGTTAAATATTTCTGCTTGATTTTTTACATAAGGTAGAGCTTAATAAAGCTTTAATTAAATATATACTCCTATATAGTAATATTTAATGATATGATATTTATTGATATCGATATGTCTTAAGTATTGAAGACGAAAAAAGTCACATATCGTAGAAGTTTTGTTAATAAATTATTTGCAAATATTTTTTTTAAATTTTAATAAAATTATTATAAGGAATGTCTTGATAATTTGTCCACTCCTAAAAAATTGTATTCTTAATTCTCTATAGCATAGCTGCTTGCTTTGTAAAATTTATAGGCGCTACAATTTGATGCAATAGAGATTGTCACATAAATCAGTTTTATTAATTAAGTCAATATTATTTACTTCACAACTTCACGCTATATTCCGAATACAACAGTGTAGGCAGAAGAAACTTAGTGTTGGGACACTTTTTTTTTCTTGCGTGTTTAGTGGCGGAACTCAATACCGCGCATTGCCTTGTTACAAGAGCCTTCGTCGTGGTGCAAATGAAAATTAATATTTTCCAAAACTAATTCATTCCTCCGAGTGACAATCGAACACACAACCGTAGCGTTTATAGCCACACATTTGTGTCACTGCACCACAACGTCCTCAAATTATATTATGTATTTAAATTATAATAATATATTTCTTATATTTATTTCAGAGTAATTCCCAGTTCAACAATTCAACCTGTCGTAGCGGTCGCGTCTTCAACGGCATCACCCACTAAGTATGTTTATCCTAAAAATTACGGCAACGAGGGCTATGCGAGAATCATTGAACAAGACAGTGACTCAAACCTTAACAGCTACCAGTACAAATACAAGACGGAAAATGGAATAAGTGCTGGGGAAAGTGGAGTAGTCGACGCGAACTCGGCTGGTGGTACAAGAGTATCCGGGTTCTATGAATATGTCGGTGCCGATGGACTAACTTACAGAGTGGACTACACCGCCGACGAAAACGGCTTCCACCCAACTGGCGCTCACTTACCTTAAATTATTTTATTTAACGATGAACGAATGATATAAATTTAAAACGATTGTTGTAATTAAAATAAAATATTTATTTTATAACGATATTCTTTATTATTTACTTACTACTCTTTAGATTAAGTTGGAAAAGAGTTAGGGCTTCCAAAATCCTAGTTAAGTTTGTATTTTAGTAATTATGAAGAATATATACAGTTTTGTAATAAACAAACAATCCATTCAGTTCTGGTTAAAAGTAACTGCGCTTTAAGGCGATTACAATATATTTAGAGCAGTCTCATTAAAGAAAATGTAATAATTTTATTCTCTCACTCTTCTCACTTACTTCTCTTATATATATTATAAAATGAGCAAAAGAGTATTTACACTTGTATCTATTTGATATGAATAAATATATTCACACTTATTGTGATCTTATCACCAATCGTAAACCCAATTAACGCAAGCTTTATACAAACAATTAAAAAAATAAAAATCAGCTTCACGCTGTCTCCCCCACACATCAGGGTAGGTAGAGGGAACCTAGTAGATGTGACACTCCGTTTCCCATTTTCCGTTGAATTTTGAAGGCATTCTGTGTAGAGTGGCGGAAGTCAACGCCGCGTTTGCCTTGATACCATGGAAATATAAATGGAAATATATGATGAAATAAAAATATAAATATAAATAAATATTTATTATCCTGACCAGGTATTCATCATTTATCAGGATATTCCATTGGTCTCATCATCGCTAGGTAATAGGACCCTTGGACAAAAATGTCAAAAAAAAAACAATTAACACAAAAAAAAATTATGATCTTGTCATATTTCTTATTATTTTTAATACAAATCTTTGTTGTGTATATATATTTACGGTAATTGGCAATTGGCAAGAATATAATAGATAAAATAAATAAGCTGTCAAGTGTATGTGAACGAACCTTTGACATTATCAATTAAGACGAAAAGGACATACCTATGTGCCAGTTAATAAAAACGAAAAAAAAGCGTAAAACATGAATCATCTATTATATAAATAAAACAATCATGTCTATCTGTGATTTCAAAATAACCGAGTCTTCTTATGTGCATATAGCTATTTACACGATATAAAAAAAAACAAACAATTCCAAAATTATCGTCTGTCTTTCTGTTTGTCGAGGCTAATCTCTGGAACAGCTGAACCAATTTTTGTGGGATTTTCACTGACTGATAGAAGGGGAGCAACTGTATGGAGCAACATATAGGCTACTTTTATCCCGGAACTCTCAGGATTTTTTTCAGAATAGCTGTGTTAGTTAGAGAAATATGAAATAACTAAGCATTATGTAGTAATCACGACAAAGAAATCCTAAATGATTTAAATTAGGATTTACTAAGTATATAACAGTAAAGGTAACCTTACTAAAATAACCAACCAATTTTCTATAAATACACTTAAATATCATTAAATAAAAAAGTAAACGACTAAGCCGCTGGGCCGCTATTGTAATATACTAGTATGATAGGTACCTTATACACATCAGGATAAGAGAAATAATTGGGAAGTTCATTTAGTTTTATAATTTTATTATTTTGATCACTAATCGATGTAGCGCTATTACAGTGGAACCTAATGGAAAATTGACCCACTAGTAGTTTAGTCAACGACTAAGCAATAGAACTGCAAAAATCAAAGAGTAACTACCGAATTGTACCAATTGAAATATATAGTAACTAAATTGAATTAAGTTAGTATTCTAATTTTGACTTGCATGTCTTTAAATGGTTTTATTTATGTATAATAGATGCGCATCAATCATGAAAATATTTACAGATTTTTTTTTGAACCAGGGTACCTAGTGTTAAGACACTCCGGTCTCATTAGATCATTGTGTTTTGAGTTGCGGAACTTAACATGGAATAACTTTGAAATTCGGTGGAAAGTGGAGAACAGAGTGTCTTGACCCTTGGTTCCCTCTGCCTACCCTGCTGTGTGCGGAATATAGCGTGAAGCTGATTTTTTTAATTAATGATAAATATTTGATACAAGTTAATGAATTTTGGTGTGGTAATAGCTTAAAGCAGCAGTCGACAATTAACACTGTACTATACGTTATGCAATAACATACTCAAGAGTACAGTATACCCTTTCTGCAAAAACTACCTCGTACACCTGTACGAGGTAGTTTTTGCAGAAAGGGTAAAAAGTAGACACAGTCATATTACGTCGATTACTCACGAGTGAATCGAATTTATATGAGTATACCTAATTTACCGCAAGAAAAAATGCGGCGTTCAGTTCCACTAAGATAGCTGCAAAGCGGAGGAAAAAAAATGGAATATATCATGTGGATCAATGCAAAAATGAGCTACAGCTACAGCTACACAATCACATTATTATAAGATAATGGCGCAGAAGTAGATGGAGCGCGATGGGGATTTTTTGTTGATATAAATAAAAATTAAAGGAATGATTTCTTAAAACCTCAATTGACATATTATTATTATTTGACATATAAAAAAAATATTCCTCTAAATTAGCATTTATCAAAATGGTTAAAGTTTAGCCAAATAGTATAACGAAAAAAGCGTAGCAATAGTCATAAAAACCACGCGAACGAAGTTGCAGGCATCCGCTTGTATGTACATCTTCTACTCAACAGGATGCTATTATACATAATACTAAAGCTATTATCACTTTTGTAAAATAGCATAATAAAAAAAAACAAGATCAAAACAGTTTCCGTGATATAAGTATAAGAAATAAAATTTATGGAGGCTGATGTTTCGTCATTCATTCAAAGATACCAAACAAGGATGCGATTTAAATTAAACAGCTCAAAACCTGTGTTTTATACGAAATTGGAGCATAAACTTTATAATATTTTAATTTTCCACATTACAATTTAAATTCATTTTAAAAATGACTTTAGCTAAGAATAAGATATTAACTTAATTTTAATAATGAAAACGATCGAATTTAGAATTATGTTAATAAATTATGGTCTTGCAAATAATTTAAATAATAATTGAAGAAAAATGAAGATGATATGGGTTCTGTATAGCTTAGCATGATAGTTTAAAGCATAAGTATTATTTATGTTATAGAGTGGTGAAGTTAAATATATCTGATCAAGTGCGATACAATATATGTATAATAAGATACGCAATACAACTTAAATAAATGACTGCAATGTTTATTAAAAGTACTTACATATACCTATTATCTTCCAATAGATGAAAAAGAAGTAGGCACAGATCAGACATTAGAAATAAAAATATTTAAAATATAGGAAACACCCCAAATAAGAATTCAACCCAGAAATGTTGCATGTACAAACGGGTACTGTGGCATTATGCCACAAGGGCGTTTACTTAAAGTTATAGTATTCATATAAAAATATTTAAGTTTGACCTTAATTAGTGATACAAAATATAATATTAAACATCTTCGTTTCAATGATTTATTTATTGAATTTAGGCACACATACTAAATTCGGATGAGCTAGCGGAATGTGAGAATTACCATGACAAGATCAATATTACAATAAATTATAAACATCTGTCAAAACCGTGACAGATATCACTATAATTTTAATATATTTGATAACTTCACTTTGTATAAATGACTGACGCCTTTAATAATTACATATAATATTATTAACTATTCCTATATGTCGTTTTATATTGTGTAACAAACAAATATATTTATTAAACAATATTTTTATAATGTTGCTAATATTTTTTTTGTTACACATATAATAATTATCTTACGATACTTTTTGCTTTCAATGACATTTATTATTATTATACAAAATATAATATATTTTCATATCCTATTACTGGATTTTTTTAACTACATTACCACTTTAATATGGTTCCGTAGACGAATGACACTTTTAGTTCAGTTCAGTTAAAATTTATGGCGTTTCGAGCGTGCCAGTTGACTACAATAATCATTTCGCCAATATATATATAGATATGAGTACGAAGAAAATTGTACGGTAAAAGAGAATATTACACAATAATAGAATACCAGGTCCAGTTAAAATACTGCCTTCACCAATAAAATAAAAATATAATCAATATTTACAATATATAGATGAAAATGCTTAGTAATATGTTATATTTTACAAATATGTTAGTTTACAGCTTAATATTGTTATATCTAAAATATTTACATAAAAGTTACATAGAGGGCTAATCTCGAACATTAACAAACATTGAACATGACGGGGACAATATAAGGAAGGATATCATATTATGAGAGATGTATTCATTTAGGAAAAGAGAAATAGATGTGACAAATGCAACCGTATTCCAAGCCACATTCAGACAGTGATTGGTCCCTGACCCTGATCGTGGTTAGGTGCATATACGTACTTTCATGCATGCCCCAAACAAAAAATAGTCGATATAATCCTCCGTTCAGTAATTTTTTGGGAAAAAAAACGAAGGTCGCATTGGTATATTGGGTTGTATAGTAGCATACATAATACTTATCTTTCTGAGATTTTGACAATTCCCAGAATTTAGTCCATGACATAGCTTGTGTAAGAGATAACAGCTCCTGGGTCCCGGATAAAAAGGTGATCTAAAGTGCCACACTGGATGGCTGCAGAGTCTTGTACTAAATACACGCCAAGTCTGCCGATTTATTCGTACTGATTCCAGAATACCTTGGAATCCATGCCAAAGTAACATCCAAACCTTTTAAATAACATTAGTACAGTTCTTCGACCCTTAAAACAATGGAAGACTTTAATTTATTATGAAAAGAAAATATATTGGCCCTTTATAACTAATATGTAGCTTAATGAATCAGTACAAATAATAGACTGTTTAAAGTTGTGGGAGAGTGTGAACAGGATTGCTTCTAATAGCTTAATGACTTTTATAGATTTATTATGTCTATTTGTCTGCTAACTGTATATATGTTATAGCCGTTTTAAGCCGATACTTTTAGTCGGTATAAATCCAAGTTGGTTTTACTTTCATGTAAAAAAGGGAGATCATAATGTCAATAAGTCTGTGATATCTATAGATAGGTTTTTAAAAATTACATTGAGATTTTTAATAACATTTTTATATAGGATTATATCGTGATAGTCAGATAGTCCTGATAGTATTGGTGGAACTAAATTACTTATCAAATTTAACTAGATATACATAAAATGATTAGTGATGAGAAATAACTAATGTGGATAAGTACGGTTTTTTGGAAAAGTATCGTTTGAGACACTCCGTACCATACTTTTAGAGGAATTCTTGAGGGATTGTGTGTTGAGTGGTGGAACTCTCAACCGTCGCTTTTACAGTCTCACACTTGTGCTTCTGAGGCACGATAGCTTTTTTCAGGTATGACGTCGTAGGTAGTAGGTATAATTTTAATAGATGATCTAATAAAAGTTCACATATAGTCAGGATACGTTATCACCGAGCAACGTTGGCTCAACTGAATTGATTACTTATAATTACAAAAATTGTAGACAATGTGAACGTGAAAACTTGAATGTGAAATTATGGATCTAAAAATTTACAATTTCAAAGGCCATTGCGCAGTGGCACATCCGTGTGGATGTTAACACGTCGGGCTATGGATTCGATTCCCACAGGCAAAAACGCGGCCACTCAACACGCAATGCCTCCAAAATTCGGCTTCCAAAAGTTGGGAGTGGAGTGTCTAAACACTAGGCTCCCACATCGTAAAGCTGGCAATAAATATATGTTGCTTATGAGGTCATCATGGCGTAGTGGAACAGTGTCTGACTGAAACCATAATTATTGTGAGTTCGATCCTCTGGGTATTTATTTTATTTCCCATCTTTTGATACCAAAATGTGTGGGTCAGTGGCGTTAAGTTGCTTTACTTAACACACAGTGACTCGAATTTATGCGGAAGAAGAACGGAATGCCTTGACACTAAGTTTTCTCTGGCTACTATAGTAATTAATGTAGAATAAAAACCATAATCTCAGTCGCTTTCAATAAGATTAGGACAAATTTCGTAAAGTTGTGGTGATAGATATAAAATACAAATTGAAGCAATAGGACACGCATGTTGCCTAACGTTCATATATCAAGAGAAGAGCAACGCCCAGAAAATAATAAAACTAGAATATTTTATTGCTACACAACCAACCTATAACTGATGAGATTTACGATTCACGCTATACGAGTAAATTTTAGCTGTATTTATATCTATATTACATATAATAAAAGGATAGAATTCTATTCTGTATAAAAAGAATTAAAAAATGTTAATTGGATCATTTAATATATTAATAATGAAAGACCAAATAAAATATCAATCAGCAGAATTTGTATGAGTATCTGTTGGTTTATATGTCTGTAAATTACGCAAAATATTTAATAGAAATAAATGAACTGTGGTTTGGTAACAACTGAGAGTCTGGAGCACCTTTTTGCTTTTTGTCCCGGTGTTCAATGTGGTTTTTGTAAAAAAAATCTGTTAAAGTCAAGAAATAAATTAAAGATTTGATATCGGATAAAAGTGAATCAATTTTAGCATGATTTATTCTTTGTAGTTTCCGTAGAAATAATTATAGATATACACAATCAATTTATAGACTAAGATCCCAGGGCCCCGACCTACGTCGTGCTTGCGCTGGAATTTTTAAGACTAATAGTCTAATATGTAGTTAAGACGATATGCAAACTAACTAACTTGAACTTTCTGCCAGACGTCCTAAAGGTTTTTTTTAATATTGGGGCAAAATACATTATACTAGCAAGCTTTAATTTTACTATATTATTTACTAAGCGGACTATTTCAAGATCCACTATAAGTACCCGGACTAATATGATGGCTCAATCATCCTCCCAGGCAGAGATACACCTTCATTTGGAGCTACGTCTGAAAGGGCCCCACTTTTAAGCACCACCACGCATACTGAGGTAACTACATATTAGACTAATAGTCCTCAAAATTTCAGCTTTGCTAAACCGTACGACGTAGGGAGTCCGGCCCTCTTTGGCCTTCATTCTTTTCTTTCATATAATGAACATTGTTCAAGAAAGTACAGAAAATATTTTATTAATATGTTATCGATGAGATAAAATTGTACTTTTCTTATGTTTTCCAATATGTTGTAGTCCTATTATTTATATATTTTATGCATTTATATATTTTTTTTATGATATATTTTTAACGTTGGCTTATTTTTGTTGGCACATAATATTATTAAGACATCAGACACTTAGAATACGAGGATTGATCCACTATTATCATGTAATCATAAAGTCAAAGTCACGTAAAAAGCATGAGGACCCCCCGGAGGGCACGTATGAGGAGGTTGATGACAGTGGACGAGGTGAAACCGGTATGTAGAGACCGTAGCGTTTGGCGCTACGTTCTCTCTGACTACCCCTCTAGCGATACAGCGTGAAGCTAAGTTAAGTTAAGTTTAATTACGTTATTAAAAAATAATTATTAATATAAATTAAAAACTACCGATCAGATTTTATGTATTCATGTTCAAAGTAACATGATTAATGTCAATGTAGCTTTTGTTTTTACTCTTAAAATAATAAAAGATATTTATGGAAATCAAGTAAATAACAACAGTACAGTTGAAGCGAGCGAATCCACAGACGGTTTATTAGCTTGTGATAAATATTTTATATTATTATTAAAATTGATATGCTATATTTACTTGGAGAAAGATTTTATGATAATATTAATAGCTAATGGAGTTTTAAGAACACAAGTTAAAATCGTTGACTTTTCTCCATTTACATATCAATTATAATTCTAGCATAACAAGATTGTTAGTTTATATTTTAAAACTATCACGTTATCAAACAGGTTCTGCTGGTAAACCATTAATAATTTTTAATACTTTTTCTAAGCTAACAGTACCCTCTCATATAAAAATATTTATAACATTTATAATATATTATTATTAAAAAATCACTATAAGCATTAATTTTGTCAAGTTTATATCAAGTTGTTCATCTCGTGCTGCTCATTTTTCAAATATGTTTATTTTTCCATAAAAATATGACGTTAAATAGAAATGTACTTAAATGTTTTTGTAGATTTAATGATCGTTTTCTTAATAGGTACTTTGTTAACTTACATAGATAAGTAGCCAATCATCTTGACGATACAGATAATATACATACATGTATCATTTATTGTTAAGCAAGAAGAACGGCATATAAAAAAAAAATATTACAATTATAATAATATATAACATTTTATAGTGTTATTCCACACTAAGCTCGGTCCACACTTAAGACAGTGGACGGTTTCCAAGAGACGCGGCTTCAAATATCGCTACGTTCAAATTTTTATACGTTTTCTTAACAAATTTATTTAAATTTTCGGCAGCTCAAATACAAGAATAGATTCAAATAACTATTTATAAAAATATTTTAATATACTTACTTCTTTAATATCTTACATTTAAATCAAATAAATAATTGAGGCTGATCGTGGCGCAGACGCGCAAAGTGTGGCTGTAAAATCGACTGGTTGTGGGTTCGATCCCCACTCTAGGAAGTGAAATATTTATTTACATTTATATTTTCATTTCTTTGCTCTGATGTCGAGGCAAAGCGCGGCGTTGAGTGCCGCCTCTCAGCACGCAATGCCTCTAGAATGCGGCAGAAAGTGGGGAACGGGGTGTCTTAACACTAGGTTCCCTCTGCCTACCCTGCTGTGTGCGGGATACTTACAGTAACTTAAAGCAATAATATTTTATCTTTAGCATCCACGTAACTTTAACTTCATTAATAAATACAATTTTCTTGATTGACTTTGTTCTTCTATACATTGCGGATTCATTTAAAGATTTGGTAAAGGTTATCTAGCTTGTCTAGTAAGTTATATGTGAGTTAGCTATGGTAATATGTATATTATTTAGTTACTAATACGACGATAATATAACTTTTAAACACATTTTGATTAATTTGTTTCTGTAACAGATTTTTTTATACTGTAATTTGACCTCTACGTATACTATTGAAAACGATTCAATGACAACAAAATATATGGGTGTGGTAATGATAAGGTTTTATTCCAAATATGGATTGTGCTTTGTCTCATTAATACAAATTTAGTTTTATTGTGTCCATAAATTGAAGCCTACGAATTGTAAGGCCAGCCGTGGTGCAGGGGCACAAAGTGTGACTGTAACATCGACTGGTTGTGAGTTCGATCCCCACTCGAGGAGATGAAATATTTATTTACATTTATATTTTTATTCCTTCGCTATGGTATTGAGGCAAAAGCGCGGCGTTGAGCTCCGCCACTGAACACGGAATGCCTCCAGAACTCGGCGGAAAGCGGGGACCGGAGTGTCTTAACACTAGGTTACCACTAGCTACCCTGATATGTACAGGATACAGCGTGAAGCTGAATAAAAATGTAAGATCCGCCTTAGGACAGGAAATTATATCAATTATTATATGCATCAAAGCCAATACAACTAAAAAAGCATACATAAAATTTGTCATTTAATTAAGAAAAGGCTAATTAGCCATCAAGCTCATTGAGCTAGATTTAATTACGGATTTTAAGTGTTATCTACATAATGAATCTCTTTTATTGATGAAGATACTAATAGGTAAATGATTCATCTGATAGAAACTTGTCATTTTTATCACTAACCAACGTCTGGGGCCATTGAACAGCAGCTGCTGTCCTTGAAATTTTTTTATATATTTTTATAAAATTAATTAAAAACAATGTTGAGATTATTAGAAATGCTTTTTAATATTTTGTTAATAAATTGTGATTTTTTTTTGGATGTATTCCTCTTGTAAAATATACATAAGTTCTTAAAATGATCCATGTGAATTTATTTTAATTAAAAATTTTGTCTGGATTATGTTTTTTTTTTCAAAGGTAGTAAAATTATATATTTAAAAGTACAATATATAATTTTACAACATATGAGAGATAACAACTTACAATATTCACCCAGATACTTTGGATATAAGATTAATATACTTAGCAGTTAGTTAAATTAATGTAACTTTTTCAATTTTTATATAATAATATTGCTTAAAATTAATCTCATCACATCGATCACGCTTTATCCCGCATATAAGAAATATGAAATATAGAGGCCAGTCGTGGCGCAGCGGCACGAGGTGTGACTGTAAAACCGACTGGTTGTGGGTTCGATCCCCACTCGAGGAGATGAAATATTTACTCGTTTCATTTCTACGCTCTGGTAAACAGCTTAAGCGCGGCGTTGAGTTCTGCCACTCAACACGCAATGCCTCCAGAATTCTGCAGAAAGTGGGGAACGGAGTGTCTTAACACTTGGTTCCCTCTGCCCTGCTGTGTGTAGGATACAGCGTGAAGCTGATTTAATTTTAAGAAATATGTGACTACATTCCGTTCCTTCACTTTCCGCCTAATTTTTATAAATTATTCTTAATTATTATATCCAACTGAACAATAAAATTTTTGAAATAAAATTAAACTAAAATTGTCTGAAATTTTACCAACACGGCTAGAGTGTCAAATCACGCATAAAAATGCAAATTCGACATAATGTTATCACCGTGTGAATTATGCAACATCACTATCCATTTATGTATATAATTCTTATTAATTTTGTATTTAATAAGCTTTTTTTATATTATATTAGATTTAAAAAATAAAACCGGTGAAGTACGAGTCGAACTTGCCCACTGAGGCTTCTGTACCGATATCAGGATTATATATGTAAGTGTACAAAATTAAGTTTGATGGCATATACACTACTAATCTAAATAGGTCTTGACAGACGGACAGACGGACAACAATGTAATCCTATAAGGGTTTCGATTTTACTTTATGGCATTCGGAACCCTAATATACCATTTGAAATAATAATAATATTGCAATTGCTTAAAATTACTCGTGATTTTCTATAAAATTATAGTTCAATTAAGTTCTTTGTTTACGGCATTCTATAAAATTATATTATTTTTAATTCTTATTAATATTAAATTATAATTTTATATTTATCAATAACAAATAAAATATTTTTTACATTCCCAATATTCTATTAATGTTGAAAAAAATATATAAACATGAATTCACATAATTTGTAATGAAAACCAAATGATGTAACTAATGGTATAAAATAGTGGTTAACTTTATTGAGACGGCTAGGGCAAATTAAATGTTTTTAGCTTCACGCTGTATTCCACACATAGTAAGGTGGTTGGGGGAACCCGGGAACCTGATGTTAAGACATTCCGTTCCCATTAAAACACTTCCATTCCGCACTTAAAAGAGTTTAAAAAAATATTAATATAAGATTTACTTTGGCAATTATCATTAAAATTTAATGATATTTTTTTAGGGCTTAGATAGATTTACAAAACTATATCCAATTAAAATAAAAAGTTTTAAGATTTTCCTTAATTGGAACACGATTACATTGCTTATACTATATATTTCTTTATCTTTCTACATTTATATATTTATTGATGACAAATAAATATTTTATACTATTGTAAAACAACATTAAAACATTAAAAGTAATAGTACAATTTAGTTTTTTTTTATTATTTCTAATGTAATTAAAAATGTACATTATTTTATATATAAATAATATATTTTATTTGTAAAATTTATTCATTTATATAAACATTAATATTTATTAAAGACGGCACCACAAAAAAAATATGTAGGAAAATTCTGTATACTAAATAAAATTAAATAAAACAACAAAATGTTATATATTATGCGCAAGCATTCGACTTCTAAGTGTATATAAATATTTATCTTCAAACGATACTTATTTGATAACTATAACACTAAAACAAAAGCTCATAGCTCCTATGACCCCATATCGACCTTATAAAATTAAATGGCTAATATGGATAGACCAAGTGTTATTTTAATAAAAATAATTCTTCACTCTCGTAGCAAATTATTTAAATGTTATTGCAATTCGCCGTCCAAAGTGGGTGGTTCTGTCGCTGATATATAAAAGCCTGCGCGGATTTTTTATCCACATTCAAACTAGTTCAACGAAGCTAGGCAATCTCACAAATAATAAAATGAAATTCGCCGTAAGTTGATTATTTATCGAAAAAAATAAATAAAATCAAATAAAAAATTAATAAATACGTGTGTATTTGTGATGTGATTGTTTCATTACACTGTAATTGTAACGTGTTAATTCTGTAAATTCAGGTGGTCGTATTCGCATGCGTGCTGGCAGCCGCCGCCGCTCAACTCAACCAGGGACAATACTTCCCACAGAAGGACTACCAGTTCAACCAATACAACAGATACAATAACAGATACAATGGACAATACAACGGACAATACAATGGACAATACAACGGCCAATACAACGGCCAATACAACCCCTTCAACTCTAACTACAACCGTTACCAAAACTATAAGCCCTACAAACCCTATGTATCCTCTACTCCTTTCCCCCCTCGTCCAGCTGTCGTAGTTGAGGCTAGCGCTAGTGTCGCTCCTCCAGCTGCTCCCGCTGCCCCAGCTGCCCCAGCTGCCCCCGCTGTCCCCGTTGCTCCAATTGCTCCCGTGGTACCCGTAGTACCTGCCAAGCCCGCGGTTATCGCTTCAATTCCCGTAGCCAAGATTGTATCCGACGGTCCCTCTGCCTCCATCGTCAGATACGACAATGAGATCAACCCCGACGGTTCCTACAGATATGCGTAAGAAACATTCCATTTTTTATATTTTCATTTTTTTTTTGGTATTTGCTTTGGCTGTAAATTGCAATATTTATTATATATTTTTAGTTTTGAAACCGAAAACGGTATTGCTGCTCAAGCTCAAGGTGTCCCCCGTGTCTTTGCTGGCAACCCCCCAGTAGCCCCTGATGTAGCCGAAGGATCTTTCTCATGGACATCTCCTGAAGGTGAAGTCATCGCCATCAGCTACGTCGCTGACGAGAACGGATACCAACCCAGCGTAAGTTTTAATATCGACCTTTTCTAATTATCATTTAAATGTTTTTATTTTAAATATTTAAATATTTGCAATTAATGTGTCATAAGTACATTTTTTTTTATTTACGTAGAATGTAATTTTTTTTTTATTCACAGGGAAACGCTCTCCCCGTCGCCCCTGAAATCCCCGCCCAGATCGCCCGCGCCCTCGCTTACATCGCGAGATCCGCCCCCAAAAACTAAATTATTTACTATTTATAAAAAATAATAGCGAATATTACCACCATGATATTAAAAGTTTATAACGAAGTAGATTTAATTTTATATGTACAAATACATAATCATATTGTGATATGACTTGACCGTTACAATTTCAAGCCTTATTAAACAGTAAATATATATGAAAATACAATAAATATCTTAATATCTTATATGTTCTTTTTATTTTATGTTAAACGCTTCACCCGAGTGGAAGGGGAGGGAACTTGCAACCCCTAAATCCCTTATTTAAACAGAAAATTGCCATGATGGCTTTAATGAATTACCTCTTATATTGTTTAGTGCAAATTTGAGTATTTTCTTCACAAAACTTCTTATTATTCTGGTAACAGATATATTTAAAAAATTAAATTAAATTAAATTAGCTTCACGCTGTATCCCGCGCACAGCAGGGTAGGCAGAGGGAACTTAGTGTTAAGACACTCCGTTCCCCACTTTCTGCCGAATTCTGGAGGCATTGCGTGTTGAGTGGCAGAACTCAACGCCGCGCTTAACCTCGACACCAGAGCGAAGAAATGGAAATATAAATTTAAGTAAATATTTCATCTCCTCGAGTGGGGATCGAACCCACAACCAGTTGGTTTTGCAGTCACACCT